>BEXV01000412.1:100254-120999 GCA_003118195.1 Hemicentrotus pulcherrimus
GGGGGGGGGGGGTTGTTTTCAGGCCCACGTGTACCAGGACGATGTCAATGTCAAACCCTTCTTCAAATTTTGACTAAATAATAACCTTTTCTGTCAAAATAACATAAATTGGCAAAAAACTTTAACCTATGGATTTTCATTTTGGTGCACTGTTGGTTTCAAGAAGACACTTTTATGTTTTGTTTTAGTGACTATACACCTGATGGACCAGGTCCCAAACATTAGGGCCAGAACTAGGGAGTGAAAAAAAGCTTATCTGAACAATAAACTGGGTCACATGCATATACAAGTTAATGCAAAACTAATTCTCTGCATCTGAATGGCTATCTCAAGCCCTCGAGCAATGCCTGTGACTGGTGATCCAGCATCTGCTCTGGCAAAAATCCCTCCAGGCTTCCATCCTCCAAAAGTATAGGGTCAGGGAATAATCATTTATTAGGTTTAGGTTTAGGGTTGCTTATACAGTCAAACCTGATTTAGTGACCACCTGTCTATAAAGACCACATTTTTGTTTCCCTTGAAAATGGTTTTTCATTAAAACATGTACTAAAGGAACCTGTCTACAAAGACCACTTTTTGTGTTTCACTTGGGCAGTAGGTATGGACAGGTTTGACTGTAGTATATTTGGTACAGGGTCAAAGTTTGAAAGTACTATAGTCTTACGTACCCCTTGAGGCAGTTTGAGTGGCAGTCTGTACAGTTGTTCTGAGCATTGGCAAACTTGAGTTCGGGACACTCAGCCCTGCAGAAGGGACCATCCTGGACGTTGCGACATTTTCTCCTGCAGTTTGGTCCTGTTGAGTCTGATTGGCAGTCACACTGGTCCGGTTCCTGAGGGGGCAAAGGTCACAGAAACAGTATGTCAAGTGTCAAGGGCGTTCAAAGGTCATAGGAACTCAATCTAATTGAATTTAAGGCATATCAAATTTGACCGACTTGATAATTTGTTGAAGCCATCAATATGGGGGTAATTTGAAGAGTTGAAGCAAAAATTACTACACACTGAGTCAACTTCTGTTGCAATCCCACAAAGACATTTGATGCTTAAATTGGCAATACGTCGAAGAGTTCAAGATGACTCTTTTTCCATACATTTCCATTGGCATTTTGTTATCTTTTCAGCATTATTACTGTCCATACATCCTTATTTCAGGTACGTAGCATTTCATATGAAACACACAGCAGTAATAGAAATAAACAGTGTTGCCAATATAAATCCTTTAAAAATTGGCTTTTAAAACTTACGGGTCCTGAGCACCCAGCTGAACATTGAGTATCACAGTGTTCACACACAGCGGCTTCTGAAGCGCTAGCCTCTGTCTCCACATATTGGCTGTATTGTGGGTAAGATCAGAATTGAGAATACACATAAGTACTGAATTTCACAGTTCTAGCATCCATCTCTCAACACAAAAAATGAAATTCATCCACCTTCAGTTTATTGCCCTCCATTCCTTTGTACAAATATATTCAAACAATCTAGTTAAAATTCATTCATTTTTCATAAAATTTAACAGAAAAAATAACTCTGATTCACCGAGGATACAGCCTGACTTGAGAAGAAATTAGTCGCCAAAGACGGCACATTTAAAACAATGGGCAACACTAAATACAACAGTTATGCAATGACAAAACTGCGATATAAACGTGGTAAAATGATATTATGATATAAATATGAAAAAATATATATGTTCAGAGTGTTTACCCCACAATTTTTCTTGTAAAATGAATTGATAAACTGGGATTTTTTTTTCTGATAACTTACCCATTTTCAAGATCACATGCTTCAATGCAAGTATCACCGATGATTGCATTCTTACACTTTGCACACTGCTGAGGGCCAGGTCCCCAGCAGCCGATATCAGCGCATTGGAGATCACAGATTTTATTTTCAGCAACTAGAGGTTATTTTTTGTTTGGGGAGGAAAAGAGAGAAAGATAGCTAGAACGTGTGCAGAACAATATTTAGAGTTGATTTAATCTACCTAATAATCATGTGATTACCTAATCGTATAATAACTACAAGTGCTATTTACAAGCTCACGAGTGAATATGCCTTTTGTTCCTTTTATGTGAATCAGACATACCTTTTCAAATCATTTTTGAGTATGTACATGTACTAGTGACTACTATACACTTCTAAATAGAGTTAATATTTCCATATAAACATCAAACACCTCTACAAATTGCATTTTAATATATTATATCTTAAGTAAAGTGAGAAGGGGAAAAAAATTACACAAATGCTTATATTTTGATAACCCTATTCTACCACTCAAAGATTAAGTATTCTAAAGCAGAGCACAATTTCAATGAAAAATCTTTTATCTTATCTCTATAAACATCTTTAAACGTATTTATCAAAATAAAGGTCCTATACTACCTAAATTAAATGCATATTTTATTATTTAAAATGGAGCTTTAGTTTAATCACAAAAAAATAAATTGCAATATAAGCACTTCTCAAATGAACTGCTATCATGTGAAATAAAAACTTAACTATTATCATCATGCACAAAATGAATCAGTTACATTTTCTTAACCAAATTGTCATTCTTATAAATAAAAGGCAATGCATTGAAGAAATACTCAGTGCATATTAACTTTGTGGGCAAGTCCTTTTAAATTGCTGTCTCCAACTCTATCACAAGGAAAGTGTGATTGCATAACTTTCTGTCTTTCTTTTAAGCATGGGTTTTGCACTGTACAGATTCAGAAAATGTAACTGACGGACTTTTATATGACGGTTTATATGATGAACAACTCTTTTGATCTTTTCCAAGCAGCACTATTATCTCAGCAGGCAACTAATTTACATTTCAGATATTCTATTCTACCTTCTAATTTGAATTTCTACAATCTACATCATCTAGCTCATTCTTATTCTAAATTATCTATAAGCAGACAATACAGACAAATACAGAACAGGCAGACGATACATGGACATAACACTATTGTTTTTAAATAATAAAAGAAATATACATAAATTAGCATGGATTTGTGTTTCCCAGATTGTTTCCAAAAAGTAAATATGAATAAATGAATTTGTACATTCTTAGAGAAAAGTGGCATGAACCATGATATAAACCCCATTGAACAAGTTATTAATTTTCAATTAGCAGGCATTTTCCACAAGATTTGAATCCAATATTTAATTGTTCTAAATAATCATGGATAATAAAATGAAAACTTTTCACCGTTTAAAAAAAAAAGAACTTCACAGTGAGATGTACATGGAATAGCCACTTTTCCTGAAATGTTGTACAAATATAGAAATAGATGAATGTTGATTACAAGCATTCTACAAACTGCAAATAGGAACATCATCATAATGTTGAACATCTAGAGAAACCACAGGAAATATTGCATAATTGTTTTAATATCATTTAAGTGTTCATAACATTTTTTTTTTCTTTAACAATGCCAACATATCTGAAAAATTCCATCACCCCATTCTCCATTTATTTCCATTGAAAACCTGTGTTCATTAATGGATTATTCTTGGAGAAGAGGCTACTGAAATTTCTGGTCAAACTAATGTGTCACATGCTAAAACAATTATGCAACTTTTCCAACATTGTTACCATTTTCAAGGTGTAATATTAACCACAAATCAACCAGACATTTTGTAATATATATCTATTCCTTTTTTCGATAAGAAAAGAGTTTTGAGGTAAGTCATGAACTCCACAATTTAACCTATTTTATGAATGTACTTAATTAGGGAAAACAATTTCCCCTTTTTTCTCTGAATGGAGATGAAATATAATGTTCGTTAACCAGTACAAAACTTTGAAAGTCATTAATTTCTCTTGAAACATATCAATGCTTTTCTTCCGATTGTGTAACTTATCAAGCTTACAAAATGTCTGTTTCATTTCTCCATGGATAGAAAGGAGCAGTGCTTTCATCATCACACTGCAAATTATATCAATATATTCAAAGTGAGAATAAACAATTTAAATGCATATATGAATATTGTGTAAGATCAGAAAAACAGCAACAAATTATAATATCCATGGAAAGTGCAGTATAAATGTGCAATCATGTGCTTTGCAGATTCAGTAGAAAAACCACACTGAGAAAATGGAGAGAGAGGCTCACAAATAATCTTTCATGACAAGCTATGGTTGACTCTTCCAGGCACAATTATTTGATCCTGTTAAAGTGACATTATTCCCCCTTTCAAAATTCATTTGTAAGCATCTATTAAACATCATGTACACTCATCACATTATCCTAGTTTAATAGACGTAATGATTCCATTTTATACTTATAAAAGAGAAATGGTTATCTCAGACCCCTTTAAAGTGAACCGTTTATTTGAATTTGGTCAAGACAATTCCGATAAAAGAGATAACGATTTTTGACCCCTATAGCCAACCATAATGAAGTCATGAATAGTGAATTCAAAGATTATTTGTGGCCACATGTTCCATTTTGTCATTCACTCACTATACTCACACATACATACAAATACCACCACTGTCACATCAGAAACCATAAATACATATTATATCCAATATTTAAAAGAGTAAATATAAAGTGCTGTGAGTTTAAAGGAAAAAGAAACACTTTGTCAAAGTTGTGCATCGGAGTAGTAGTAGCCCATCACCAGCGATAAAATGAAAATGAAGAATTAAAAACAAAAATATGAAATCATAAAAAGAATGAAGGATGGAAAATCAGTGATGAGAAACTTGGTGAAAGTGGCTATAAGAGAAATATCAACGTAAAGATGGCTGAAAAATGAAAATCAAAGGTGATCAGATGAAGAGTAGTGATGAAATTATAAAACAATAACATGATAGATAACTTCAGTTTGTCAAGATGGGCATTTCTTTTCAAATTAAAGTTACCATAAATGATTGGTTTAGTTAGGCAGCAAACTATGTGAGTGAAAAGATAAGAGTCAGATTTCAAATCATTGTCTAAATGCGAACTTCTTTCACATAAATGTTTGTTTATTGGATTGCTTAATGTACCTTTGACTGGTACCTTTCTCTTTTTTTCTTCTTCATACATGTAATTATTAATTATTTTCAGCTTTTTTATATTCAAACAAAAGAGTTTCAAAACCAATTGATCTTGTAAATGGAAACAATCTCCATACATAATGGCAATCTCAGATAGTTACTGAGATATGACTGCAAAAAAGCATTCAAACATGAAGAAAGTTTACTGCCAAACATCAACCAATACAAACTCAAAATAAAAAACAGATGAAGAATTAGATATTCCCTTGAACCGATGAAGCAAGAGAATTGAAGACTCAGTAAGGAAAAAAATCAACTTGGTATAAGTAAAGCAAGAGTAAACACTTTTGGAAAAGGAGACATAACATTTCTTTGATAAAATCACCATTCTTTACAACAAGTCAATAGAAATATTTCAGAAAGATTGCATAAAAGCGTTTCACTGAACTTGAAATACAAGAAATTTTGAGAAATATGGAATAATAGGCACATTTGGTTCTTGAGATGTGTAATTTCTTTAGAAAGATGTTCATGCAAATTATGTTTGTTTTACAAATAAAGTCGATTACTTGGAATTATCTTTTGTAACTCTCTAGTCGCTTAAATTTCCTTTTTTTATGTTAAAATATAAACATGATTGAAGTCAGAATGACCATAAATAAGTACACACAGATATATAGATGTATATATTATCTTTTCACGCTTGTTATGCATGTGGCATTCTCCTGTGTTAAATATGAGCCATATGAGTTACCAATCAGACAAGAAGTGTTGTGGATAGAATAATCACTTCCTTATCAAAGAGGATTGATGGGTGATGAGGTTCAAGCATATGGATAGAAATTACTTTGGGAGTAAAATTGTAATGCATTAATGCTCATTTCAATATTTTTCTCTTACAATTAAGATATTTTTCTTTTCTTTTCATAAAGCTGTGTAAAGATTTAAAAATATTGCCCCATTCAATCTGGTGAATGTGGATATCAAAAAGAAATTTAAAGATCTTCTGATGTAAAAATTCTTTTTTCTTCCCCTTTCCAAACTAGTATATACTTTAAAATCATAGATATCTAAAGGAAAGAAAAATTTACAGATTTTCTGTACAAAGCATCGTTTTTTCTTCTTTCAGTTCAATCCTATTTCTTTCAACCTATCATAATGAATCGTTCCTGGGTAGCACCAGTCACAACAAAAATGAAATGGGCTTGTTTTTAGTACTGCTAACTTCAATGATGGTATCTGTAAATTAAAAAAATAAAAAAACTGTAGAGCTATTTGAAAAATCCACAGAACCAAGGAGCACTACAGCAGAGTTAGCCTACCATAGAGAAGAAGCCATTAATCTCACAATTGAAGTGCTAACAGCAGCGCTGAGGTGCAGACAGGGTATAAGGTGAGTGGCACCAAGCCCCTGAGCGTAGCTGTAGATACATGTATATATAATACCCATCAAGCAAATGAAATGCTCCAAAATCTTCGACTTTTTGAGATCATATTAAATGCTTGCAAGATCCAGAGAGTATATGTCGCAGAACATGATGATCGATGCAAGAGGAAATGAGTGGAGTCTAGGGGATATTAAATCCAGAAAACATGCCGGTAGATTGGAATGCAGGGTAGGAGGGGTAAGGAGTGGGCTAAGACTGCTCATAAGGTAAGGTAAGGGTTGGTAAGGGTGGGTCGGTATAAAGGGTGGGTTCATAATCTGGATTGTTAAGGGAATGCAAGGGTACGCAGGTGGCGAGAGAAGGAGAGAGAAGAGTGGATGTCAGACTCCAAGGTGCTGGTTTGTTTTGAGATGTTTTTTCTTGTAGGAACAAAAAAGACCAGTCTTTTGTTATGTCTTGTAACAAGTTATAGCTTGGTTCAACAGACAAAACTTTTGAATAAAGGGAGGTGGTATTGAGGGTTGTGTACACTGGGTTGTTAAACATCGTTATCAGTTACCAGGGTCGTGTTGAGGTCATATGGAGGTCATTGGAGGTCACAGGAAAGTCAGAGAGAGGTCATATGGAAGTTCATGGGGTTGGGTCAAGATGATTTGACACAAATTAAATACATAAAGGCAATAAAGGTTGGTACATGTATGGATGGTAAAAGGGTTCAATATATGACAAGGGTATTTGTGTTGAGGGAATCAGGAAGGAGATGGAAAGGGGGCTGCCTGGTTATAGATTACTGCAGTTCGCACAGATACAGTTCTTTGAAGTTACAATGACATTAGCATGTCCCATATAACCATAATTGTTTTTAAGCCATATAGAGTACCAGAAATATAGAGAGTTTTAGGATAAGTAAAACAAGGAATTTTTCAGCAATATATTCTCCTTAGGGGGAGGGGGGTCTTATCTCTTACATGTTTAGGGGCCACAAATTAAATGCTCGAATTGAACATTAGAATTCGGGGCTGTATTATTAAATCAACCTCAATTGATATTTCCCAATACAAAGAGTTTTTGTTTAATATCCAATTAAAGCGTCCCTTGATGACACAACAATTTAAATTTACTCCAAATATTCCATTATATGTTACTATATATGTTCCAATAAAGTCCTCATATCTGGACAATATCTAAAACTCCCAAAAGTATAAGACACCCTTAAACAAAATTGCTATGTATAATTGGGGTAAACAAGATGGTGATCCCTTGCCTAACACAGGCCGTAGGGCAAAGGGTCAAAATGATGAAGGGGTAAAAAGATTAAAGGGCAAAGGTTACACCTACTATTCACCCAAAATAGATAACTCTAGAATATCCATCCTCTTAATATAGTTTTTTTCTTTCTATTTAGGTAGTCTAACCCCATGTTATGTTAGTAGTTGGATCTATGTTCCATTCCATGGCTATAAGGTTATTTTCTATTGTTATCTACATCAAATGTAAAGACAGGAGTATATACAAGTTAGCGCAGTCTGCAAATAAGAAACAAACACATCTTGCGAATGCTTCAAGTTGGAGCATGCGATACAGATTATTTGACATGTGTTGCATATGATCACAAGCAGGACATTTTCTAGTTGTTTATTTTATGAAGAGTGTTTTGGGTATATATCTCCACTGTGTATGGAAAGATGCTTGTTTGTTGTCTTGTTACCTTGGTATTAACTATGAAGTATTAATGATAACTGTATTCATGATTATGTCTATAATTTCAATTTTACATACTTGCATTTTAATTGAAATTCCATTTCAGCTAGGGATACCTAGATTGTTCAGTGTCTGCAACCCCTTTGCAGGACATATGACAGTATATTGTCTAAGACAATTTACAGATACTATTTTGTCACTTTCTGGTCGATTATTGACTTGCATCGATATTGGTATCAAGATGCATTTGAGTTAACAAATAAAAAGAAGTAATCCTTAGCTACTGAAAAATCAACTAAATGTTATCAATTTGTATCTTCCTCCTACCTTAATTCATAAAATAAGTCAAAGGAAGATCTCATATTCCAATTTTGAGGTTTTGGAAGAGAAAGTCAGAAAAGAAGATATAATATAGAACTGTAAAGTTCAAAATAAAATAGGAATGTTTAAATGATATGTGCTTTAAATAAAAATTTAAAAAAAAACACAACAATTGTGCTGAACTAGAATATCAAACTTCTAAATCGAAATAAAATGTAGGTTCAAAGGTCAAAATAACTCAAATATTGTGTTGTGCATGACCGAACTGTGTTCAAAACAAAGGGGGACGGACGTGTTAGCTTGGTCAGAAGAAATGGATCCATCAAATATTATATTAAACCATCAGGCTATGAAGGAGGATCTGTACCTAACACATTCTCAAGTGTAATATGTTCTGTTATGTAGATTAGAGAACATACAATATTTCATATTCCAATAGGAACAATACTGTCTATTGTCTAACTTCCATTGTGTTTACTATTTTTTCTTCTGTTTTGATTTGGAGTCGTGGGTAACTTTTTTTACCAACATCACGACACTGAAAATTCAATTTATTATTAACAAGCCATGAGTCATACTATATCAAAAGTTTAGAGGAAGCTTCAGTAAAATCAATGCTCATTTCACAAAAACAGAAAGAACTTAAATGAAGAAAAAAAATCCAAGAATAGTTTGCAATTCTGAATAGTGCTACATGTAAAAAGAGCCAATTGTCATATGACTATGATCCTACTTTTGATACTAAAATATATATCTCTGTTGGAAGTATTTGCAGTAATATGTTGACATTATACTTGTCTCTTCTTTTTCCCCTCACAAAATCTTGCACTATCCCTCCCTTGTGTGCAGTGGACCTTTCTTCTGACCAGCATGTGGAGTGTGCATAATTGTTTGGCAGACTGTGATTGGTTAGTGAAGTTTACTGGTGAGTCTATTAGTTGTGAGGGGGTGCAAACATGCATTGACATGCAGGTGCAACAAGGAGAGTGTGAAAAAACATCTCTCTAACAAATGTGACTGGTCAAAAAGGACTATCTTCCATGGATTTCAAAATATTTTGAAGAGATAAAGATGAATCAGAGAGAAAGAGCAGAGTAGAAGGAAGATATTATCCATCTTAGACCAAGCAAATAAAAAACAAAACAGTGAAAACATCATGCAGAACATTCATGCAATTATTAAAAGGCATGCACAGGAATGTGAAATCAATGACATGCAAGTGAAATTAACATTATGCAAGTGAAATTAACAACATGCAAGTGAAATTAATATCATGGGTGTGAAATTAACATCATGCAAGTGAAACGTTGGCAAGCAGAGAATGTGCAAATCTCATGCAACATGCAGTGAGTATAATGTGCAGAAAGGAAGTCAACACAAAGTCATGCAAATATTAAAATGGAGATATATTTCAAAGGGAAAGCTTAACATGCATGCAAGACTACAGATATACATGACATGAAATGGCCATATCACACCGCTATAACAAAACATGCCCTCATAATCTAAGAGAGGAGCAGTCTTTTGGCTCCAGCTGGGATATCAATCCCCCATGATTACAGAGGTATATGTTGTCATGAAATTGAAAGTTTTGCTTAAAATATTTCAAGAATCTTTTAAAATTCCCCCCTCCCCTAGCGATGTGAGTATATAGACCATGTCATGTCAGTGTAAGTTACATTTGCAAACAGGTTAACACTACTCATCATGCATGTATGTTACATTATGGTTAACATGACATTTAACATGCAAAATGACATGGAACATACACATGCAGTGGTTAGTTAACTATGTATTCCCCACATCTTTAATAAACATTACATAAACCCACGTACCATAAACATATATACATATCTATCCCATCTTATAACTTAAACGACAGACTGTATACCACAGACATCATTTTAAAACAGCACACAGGATATATTTGGTATAATTACTGACACTCTGGGCTTGTTTAGATAATTAGGGGGTGGATTTTTCAAAAAAGGGTTTTATTTGAGGGAGCGGGATAGTGTTGGGAATACTCACTACAGGCGGCCCTATCTTTGTTGTTTTTGAAGGAGACGCTATATTCGGGATTTATGATGGCGTCAAATGCACTTTCCTCGCTATAGCAGAGCAAAGGGTTATTCTGGACGTACGCTCCGCCCAGCTTGAGCTCGTTAAGTGAGATCAGGTTTAAGGCCTCCAGATGAAGATTATCGAGAACGGCCAGCGAGGCAAACGGTGGCTCTCTAAAGCATCAACAAACAGAGAGATTATTAGACAGTACATATCATCAAACAAAGAAAAACCAATCTGCTTTTCAAAGAAAACAAATCATTGGCATCATAAAAAAATGAGGATGCCGAGACATTTAGTCCTCCGGCAATCTTTATGATACAGACTAGGTGCGTACCAGGGCTACAAGTGCAGAGTATATACATGTGTATGATGATGTTGCTTAGCAACATGTTCCCTCAGCATTTCCTACAAGGAAGATGTCTTTCATCATTGTTGCTTGTCTGAGGTGTCCCTGGATACCTACAGACACTACCTGCAAATCAAAAGAGTCTATTATTAAGAAGGTTAGTCATGTTAAGGGCGAGGCATGCAAGGTCAACATGCAAGAGATACGTGCATCCATGACGATTGAGTTTGGGTATTTCAGTGCAAGGGGTACATATATATACAAAATCCTTAGGAGCATGAAGAGGTGGAAGTGGAAGGGTTGATACTTACGACAATCCGCATCACTGCGACTACCCTGAATGGAGATAGTCTGACGGTTTGAGCTTCTGATTGGCTTAAACATTGGCTTCTGCAAGTAGCAGAGCTTTGAATTGCTAGAGATAGTGATGTCACCATTTGATACCTCCTGCAGACTTGTCAAACCAAAGAAATCCAAGTTCGTTGACGTGATGTAGACAGAGTCCGTCTTACTGCCGCCGACCCTGTGTGTATGTTTGTTACGAAGTACATGGATGCATGAGTAGGATCAGGTCTTACTACGCAATGGTCCCTGTCATCCATTTCAAATATTCAATTTTATGCAGTTAATAAACCATCACCATTATACCTACTTCAAATTGGCAACAAGCTGAATAAAAGTACACCATGAATTATGCAGCAGATTTTGAGGTATTTGATATATTGCTGATATATTGCTGATGAATGTTATACTAAAAAGTAAAATCAATCTCAACTTATACAGGGATTGTTTAACAATGTTAAATCTGAGATGCATGGCCCTACATGTTATCAGTAACTGTGATACGGTGTTATATTGAAGCCCTAAAAAAAAAAATTTGATTTCGATTTTCAATCATAAATATTTTGATAATCAGACAAGCGATCGGCTTGTAAAAGTCATGGGGTTCCTGACTGACCTAACATTTTATAAGGATTAAGGCTCTAAGACAAAGTTACCGGATCCATTTAAGATATATGTTTGTTTGTTTGTTTGTTTGTTGTTTTTTTTTGGGGGGGGATAAACACTTCAATATACATATATCGCTCGATAATTATAAACAAATATCTTGCATCAAATTTTCTATCCAGTCCAGAGCATTTTCTTCTGATCATGTTTAAATGTTAATGTTAAATGTTACTGCTCTTTTGAGGAGAGATACAGATGTAACTTCAATCTGGATTGTTGGTCTGATTCTTCCTCTTCAAGAATATTGGTGGAGACTGAATGGCCACAAATTTTGTTTTGTTCCTCAAGTTTGCTTCAATTAAAAGAAGTGAAAATAGATTTTGATTTTACAAGAAACAGACACTTCTGAACACTTCTCATACCATCTTCTTACCTTCAAGTATGTAAACTACAAAAGCATTTCAGTAAACAATCATTAACATTAACAGAAAATGGTAATACAACCTTCAAAACTATACAACTCTATTGTAGCTTTAATCCATGGATGTAAATAAGAAATAATTGTCAATCCTATGAACAGATTGACTAAATCATCCTACAATTATAGTGACTACATTCTATTTTTAGCTGGAAAATAAATGATAATAGTTTGCACTTGAGAACGACATTATACACAATGGTCTAGATAAGTAATTGAGCTATCTTGTAAAATTACATTATGCAAGAGTATACCAAATTAATATGAAGCACTTTGAAACTATGCTTGAAAAAAAAAGTCTATGGACATTTTGATTGCGACGGTATATAACCTGGCAGCATTGGAACTGGGACAGCAAATATGATTAATTATATGAAGTTTAATATTATTTGTATCCTGGTATGCTTTATTAGTTGATGATACATTGCAAAAATGCAATTTTGCAAATCAAGGATTAAGATTGAAATATGAATATGGTTATAATCTTGAATACATCTTTCAATAGGAATTTTCAGGAGCTAAATACAGCTGTATAATGGGTAAATCTCTCTATCACTTGCAAAAATACATCTGAATCAATGAATCCGAGGAATGATCTATATTAAATATCCATCACTCAAGTACAGCAATAAAAACCTTGTTTTCTTGTCTAGACTTTAAAATAATGAGCATTCTCTCAGAATACGCACATACAAAAATGATAGGAATTCAATAAATGATTTTGAAAATTCTGAAATTTTGAGAAGGACAATTACTTTTTTTTTATTTTTCTTTTATCTCTTATCTTTTAAATCAAACAAAGAATGTAAAAACAGGTATAGGGTGATAGCTTGCTTCACTGTCTCTTATAACAAGACACAAAAGGACCTGATTAGTTCATGTAAAAAAGCCATGAAATGATGAGTAACACATGTACATTTAAAATAGAAGTAAATGTGAAATATCCAAAATGATATACAAATTTGTGTAATACACAATGGAGACAAAAGACTGGGATATATGTTAATCATGATGTATAAGAACATATCACTCAGTACTGTGGGTTACAAGGTATCAATCTTGAGTTTTTTAACAGTATTTTGAAAGCAAATGAATTCAGGGCCCCATCATACAAACAGCTGCGATTCATTCAAATTAATCATTACTTGTAATCAATCGCAACTCTGTACTACAGCCATGGGATTTGGTAAATTTCCAATTGATTAGAGAACATGTCTGCATCAATCGCAACTCTTCATAACACAGGACCAAGAATTAAATGAAAGCGTTAAGTTTGAAATAACAGGTTCAAAATGAAACCATATTCTTCTTTTTCTTGGGGGGTAGAACTGAATTTGTTTCATGAAGCAGCAATAACCCTTACCCGTATAAGTTGCGGCCATCGATCCTCTCCAGGTTGCTAAACATGGAGAGGTTGGTGAAATGCTGGTGAAGTCCCTGGACAGATAGGAAGCCAGTGATCTGCTTGACAGTTCTGAAGATCTCCAAGGCACTTGGATCGACTGGGGTAGTTCCGGCAAACGCATCACTGAAAAACAATCATACATAATGATAATATTTACACTTTTGTAGCTTTTTATGCTGTGTTTCTTAGCAATTGTTGGGATGCAACTGTGCTTCTTCACAGACTCCCTTCAGAGGGAATTTATTCAACTTTCTTGCTTTAATACTATACATCAAAATAGACAGAGCTTATCAAAGTTACATAAAAATACATATACTCTCTGCATCTGTACCCTCCCTCGCTTAATGAGCAGACTGAAGATCTGCTTCCGTGGAGGTCTGACATTTGCTTTGCTAACACTTACTCCAGGATTCATTTTGTTTAAGGTACAGGGTGGGGTCACAATCGGTTTTGAGGTTGGGTACCGGTAATAACTGGATCAGGGTAAGGGTTTGCATTTGGGGTATGGCTAGGGTTAGCATAAGGGTTATGGCTATGGTTTTGGTAATGGCTAGAGTTAGGTATAGTGTTGAGTCCAAGGTCGAAGTTAGGAATCCGATTAGAATGGGAAATTGGCTGCCGAGCTATTGTTGCCAAAGCAAGTGTCGTAGACCCCTTTTTAGAGTCTTACCCTGTGAAGGTGTGTGAAGTTATGATGAGGTTGCCGTTGATCTGGGTGCAGTTATCAAACTGTTTACTGCGAATGTGTTTGGAGGATAAGGCTCCATCATCACCTATCCCATCACAAGCTGTAAGAAGAATTGAAAGAGTTTAAAAAAGAAGATAGTCAGAGAGATAGAGAGAAGGTGAGAGACACAGTCAAAGAGAGGTAAATAATTTACTACTGAACTATTGAAACACAAACAAATAGTGGATGAATGCTTCTCTTAAATCCCCACCAGTTGAAATAAGTAATACTTTCTATGCCACAGGAAAGAATGTTTGATCTAAAATAATTAGAAGGTTGAAAAAGATTTTGGACCAAAATTGTATTCAACTGATCTGTGCTACATTGCAAATAAACAGGACTATGCATTTGATGTTACAGGAGACAATTTGATGAACAACTAATAAATGACGACTCAAGATCTGAGCATGATCATCTACTCATAATAACTGTCATAAATTAGGTGTTACACTTTTATTTAATTCTTCACCGAAAGTGGTGATATCTATTTTTTAAAGATGCATTTCCAACACTTTAACGATTGGGATAGTCAAGTTCCTCAAATTGGCAACAGACTGAGTATTGAACCTGCAACATTACTTACTGCTAGGGCACACTCCTTCGCAAGGAATGCATTGGTTGTCTTGCTCTTTCTTTCCTGGCCCACAAACCTTCACACAATTATCACCATCTACCAAGACGTTATCTGAAAATCAAAGAGAATGGATCGATTGTAAATTGTATGGCAAGAGTATTGTAAAATAAAGCTTACTATTAAATCATATTTCACAGAAGTTGGGCTTTCTGTCAATTTTCTATTCCCATAACCAGAAACAAAGATATACATGTCACCCATAACTTCTACGTCAGCAATGTTTTGAGAGCATCCGAGAGAAGAAGAGAGAGGGAGAGATACATGTATAGAGGTGGACAGACAGACAGACTCTCCAACAGAGAAATAGACAGAGAAAGAGAAAAGGAGATGACCTTGAAAGGGGTTGTAAGGATAGAGAGACCTGTGTAGTAAGACCACCTGTGTACACAGATTGCATAATTTGTTTCTATCATATAATATTTCTCGTTTAATCCTGTATTAAAAATCTACTTCCAAATATAAAGACCACCTGTCTATAAAGACCACATTTGATCACTCCTTTGAATGGTCTTTACACAAATTTCACTGTATATTTTTAGTGTAATATCATGCTGGAGAAAGCAGATGATGTCCAATTTAATTTGTTCGTAGAGTTTGACTTAATATCATACTTGGACAGTCCTTGAGACATCTGGAACCATAGGAATAGCGGAAGTTGGGGTTCTCAACGTTGGTGAAAGTGTTTCTATCGTACTCATACCGCCGAGGGCAGGTTTCCACACAAGTATTGTCCAGCGAGAATTGTCGACAAGCCTACGGAAATCATGGGAAAGACAAATTATTAAGTTAAGTTTTTAATCTTTGAAAAGAAATTAAGAATCAAATAAGGACTCAACTTATTCGTTATCAACTATCTTCACTCCAGTGATCTCAAGGCAGCAGACAGCAAGAAACTGTGTGATGAATGCCCTGGATTGGGAAAGTCCATAGGAGTGGATGAAAGCATGCCTACTAAATTTAAAAGTTGTTAGAAGCCTGAATTACATGTTGCTTACAAAAAACTCTTTTAGGTGTGATTATCTGTGACCTATAATCTATTTTTTTAGCAAAGAATTTTCCTTTAGGAATGGTAAAAACGTTTTCTTTTTGCCATCCATGTAATCTAGATTCTTTTCACCTTTCCATCCAAGAACACCCCAATTTTGAAACAATATTTCTATCAGCACAAGATTTACAATCTCTTAGCACATGTGGTTTGGTGTCTGGTATCTAGAAATGGCAGGTCAGGGGTTCAAACTCACCAGGCATCCAGCATTGGAGGAATTAGTGCAACCCCCAGCACAACTTCTGTGGCAGCAATCGGCTTGCGTGGGACCTCGACAACGATAGTCACAGGTTGAACTGCAATCCTTAAGTGTTACTGCAATGAGGAAGAAAAAAAAAAACAATAATAATAAAACTGTGCTTATAAAGGGCTTACCACCAAAGTCTCTAAGCGCTATAAAGATGGACTTCAACTATTTAGGGACAACCAGATATAAGTAAACCCATTGACTACTGAGCTCCTTCATTCCCGTTGCCTTAATACAGTAGACACCCGCTTCCAGGAGTCGACAGGTTAAGGTACGATCCTACAAAATCATATAGTCCAGATTTGCAAAATAGAGATATTGAGAAAAAAACATCAGATATAAAGGTAATTGTGAGCTTTGGTAATGATAGAAAAATAAATTCCCACAAGAGCCCCACAGTTTTGCACAGGTGCGCTTGAGTATTTATTTATCAATGGAATAGCAACCTGTAATTCTTATATATTTCTATTTTCATTTTTAGGCCCACATAAGAAGATACATGGCATCATAAGACCACTCCTTTCAGTAAATGTGATTTCTAACAGATATATATTATTTGTTAGTTTATAGGTAATTTCTTAGTCCAAACAACCAATCTATTCTAGTGCTTGATAACAATTTATAATTAATTTATACCAGTTTATCTCAAAGTCTATTTTCAGAACTCAAGGTTGGCTTAAAGAATATCACCTGTATCTGTGACAAACCTATCACTCTTCATAATATATTCCAATGCTGACAAAAATGATACTCCATCTATTCCAGCAGGTAAGTTAAAAAGAATTAAAGATGCAGGCTCAAATGAGTTCAGATTTTCATTGGGTCCCTCCCTCCCTGAAGTGAATGGTTATGCTTGTAAACTACTCACATATTTGACAATGTTCCTCTCCTGGACCCCAGCAGTGTCCATTGCAAGATTCATGGCAGCGATGTTCTGAGGATGGAGAATGAAAGATTGAAATGTTAAATAAAAACAAGGTTATTTGCTACTATAACAAGGTAAAGTGAAATAAACTTTTTGCACATATCTAATTATTCATATAGCAGGCATAATCATTTGCAATAATGATCACAGTTTTGGGCAATCTCTATGACAGCCAAAATAAATAAATAATAACAATAATTATAACGTCAGTTGCCAAGGTACCTCCATATTACGTTTTGTCTGAATCCTCAAAAAGATATTCTCTTGTCATTCCTCATCATAGTTTCATATAATTGCGTATTTAAAAGCCTGTCTTTGTTGCACTGATAATGAATGGCAGCAGCAATAAACTTTCATCACGGATGCTCATCTTACATGGCAAAAATCCATTAACGTGATTCATTCATTTTGCAACATATTACATGACACTTTTTCAAATCGGGGGAGTGTTTCACAAAGACTAAGATCTACTTTAAGTTGGACTTAACTGTGGCATGCCATTCATGCCATTGGTTGCTCTCACTATTATGATCTGCAGATAATATTTTTTCTTCAGTAATAAACTATCACATTTTCTTAAGTCTGTAGATTTGTGACCATGATTTGTACGTCTTGCCATAGTTATGTCCAACTTAAAGTCGATCTTAGTCGTTGTGAAACACTCCCCAGGACAACTTCCAAAAGTTTCTGGTTTGACAAATACATGAAATGACTTGTCTGCTGAGATCCAGAAGGGCATTAACTCATATCTTTATAGGGAGTGTAACGCCCTTCTGGCTCTAAACGGACGTTATGATCCTCACCGGAGCAGTTTCGTTGTTGATGTTCCTCCCACATAGAGATATTGGCCACTAGGCCTGGTTGCATGTCATCCCAAGCAATGGTCTCCACATAGCAGAGCTGGTTGTTCTGATGGAAATATACATCGCCTTTCAAGATTTCTGTAAGAAGGGCACACAATCACGATATATAGGTCAGTCAGTCACAGCAGTAAAAAAATTTTAGGAACGTATTTACACTTTGTGCAAGAATAGAATATATATATACTTACATATAAATCAAATGTTATGTTTATTTTCTATTGAGTTAAGGGTGTACATGTGTATTAAATGTTTGGAGCTTTTACTCTATTAAAGGTAATACAAAGTTTTGGTATGGGGTCATGAATTTGGTTCAAATGAACATATTGGAAGCATATGCGATCCTACAATATTAAGTGATCATTGTCGCGGTTGAAATTGAGTCTAAAGTCATGAAATTGTAAACAATAACTTTATGTTGTATAGCTCCCTCTCACGGTCAAGATATTAATTAAGCCATAAAACAATGTTTCTTGACTAAAATCGACTGATTGGCTATTTCTGTTTGGAAATTATGTATCACAACTACATATTCTGAGATTTTCATGATCGCAGCTACAATAGTATGGCCGCTAGCGCTATTTGAAATTTATCAAAATTTACCGGGAGCACTGGTAAATTTTTATATTCAATTTTACTCGAAAGCAGAAGTGTTTTAGGGGCTACATTTTTTAGTGCTTATAATACATCCACAGGGGCATCATAAAATATCAAAATTGTAAGGAATCACTATCCAGCCAATTTTGTATTACCTTTAAAACATGACCTGTTATGATACAAAAACTTTTCTTGATGGGGTAATCATAACATGTAAGAAGCAGCAAGAAACTGTGAATAGTCAGTTGGCTTGAGAAAGTCCACAGGTGGGACGAAAGCGTGCCTCCTACATATTTAAGGTAGGTAGAATCTTGAACTACATGTTAAATCCTGTTATTAAGACAAGTATAGCATCTATCCTGTCTAATCTGGTGGTGAAATGTAATCTTATTAAGTTTGTAAAGGAAGTTGGAAAAAGTGTTAATTTGAAGGGGGAAAATGTAAGCAAAGGCAGATTTAATAGGTGGCGATAACACATACGGGCCTATGTTCTAATATTTTTTCTTCATCCTCTTCTACCATGTACAATGTGCACCGGCATTATATGAATTTGAAGGGGGAAAATGTTTAAAAGAGTGTTAACTTGTCGTAAATATATCATGTATACATTGGCTAATTTGTTAGAATTTGAGTTTGGACTTGACATGTATCTTTACCAGAACATTGCATGAAATGTAAAGATATATTTTCATATTGATTATATGAGATATAATTGTTTTGTGAAATGGTATACAAGAGCTACGACAGATCATGACAATGACTTTTATTCATTACTTGACTTACCATGTAATGATGTTAACCACATCTCTTCTGTAGCTATTGTTGGGTCTCCTGTGTGAAACGTCAACGCAACATAGAGGGCATACTTGTCATCATAAAGCTTTGTACCTCGGATCACCCTTAAGTTTGTGAGCGGGATCACCCGCGAGTACGTCAGCAGAATAAGTATATATCCCGTCACTTCCCGTATCGACGAGAGAAAGCCCAAATCATACTCTTGCTCGTGAAGAAATGAAATTTCAAGGTTTCCGTCCACATACGTACAGTTTGTATATCTTTCCTTTAATTCTTCATAGTACTGTTGGCGAGCCCCGGCGTTGTCGCTGTTGTAAGGTTTGGCGGTACCTTGATCTGTGCCAGTACATACTGCAAGGAAGACAACAAAAAAATAAGAAAAAAATTGTGAGTATGACAAATTTGGAATAATCTCTATTTTCACGATCCAGTTACAATGTTTCCAAACAGGAATATTCATAATTTTATACAGGGTGCTATAAAAACTACCGGTAGCCCATGACCTGGATGTTGGATTGAATGTTTTCCTTACACCTGGGCAGACATTCTGAAGAAACTTGTGCAAAACAGAGCACACAGAAATAACACTCTCTCCCAAAATTAAACAAGAATACAGACTTTAAATATAAAAGGGGAAACCAAGTCCATCTTGGAAAAACAATGTATATTTTGCACCATTCTTTTATTTGATGTGAAGTTGAGGATAGGATCCATATAGTTCATAGTGCTTACTAATATAATGAACGATTTTGAGTTTGGATTAAGCAAGATCAAGGAAGGGCAAGGACTATCATTATTTATTCATATATAGGGAAATCTCTGAAACACTCATTCGTCATCCAAATCTCCAATGTATAGCAGATTATTATGGAAATATCTCAAAACACCATCAATCAAAAAAGCTGAGGTTTTTTAGGAGACCTTCACCTTCCACAAAGTTCAGACAAATCTGCATTTCAACATTTACATACCATCATCATCTTATGCATAATCTTGAGGAAAAATAATGGAATCAGCTACCCCCCCCCAGCTCCAAAGCCCTAATGCCCAGTTCATTTCTGACTTAATTATCTCTTTATGGCTTTGAGTCGACAAAGAAGAGTCGAAAAAGCAACCAACAAAAACTGCCTGAAGTTTCTCAAGCAGGCTGCTTTAATTTCTATATTTTTTAAAGATGAAGACATGGTCTGTTAAAACAGACTTCTTCATGATGAATGAAAAAGTTTCAATTCAATATAAGCAGGGAGTTACATGGCTTGCCAGTTGCCAACCCCCCCCCCCCCC
>BEXV01000412.1:147626-159162 GCA_003118195.1 Hemicentrotus pulcherrimus
GTCCTTCAGTCTCTGCTACTTTCACAAAGATAGATCCATAAAATAAGATATAAAATTCATCATATACCTGATTGGTTCCTATGGATATTGCAATACAATATATACTTTTTGCATATTTTTTCTTGAATCCTAATTCTAAAAAAAAATATTATCATTATAAAAGAGTATTATCTGTCATTTTAAGCATTCCAATCAAATGTCAGATTTCAACTCCTAAATCTCAACATGATGAATGATGAAGATGTTATCTTTCTCTCTCTCTCTGTCATACTTCATACAATACCCCAACAAATTAGGTTCATCAGCGTCAACAATTTCAGCACCTCAAAATAATGGACGAGTGTTTTGACAGCTCTCTACAACGATGCCTCGCTTTGATTAAACCAGATTTTGCTTTTTACTCAGAAATGTTTACTGAAGCGACGATCACGGGTCTATACCGTACCCTTCACAGGATCAGTATGGCTCATTTGCCTCAAATCCGGCTAAAATTGACTGCCTTTTGTTACTGGCCTAAATTTCACTGCTGATACATGGATGAGCTCCCTGTTACCCTATAAAAAATGGTTCATATTAATTAGGTGTCATCAATGCAATACACTCGTCAAAAGGCCTTCTTTTACAATTTATAACAATGCATGCATTCATCACAGTATGTGGTTAAGCTGCATTATGATGCAGTTACTTTATAATCAAGATTTGTTCCTAAAATTCATGAACCTTCATAAACCTGCTCTAGCAAACATATCAAAAAATATTAATGACCAAAACCAGAACTTAGAATTGTTAAGAATAATAAACTTTACTTTGCAAATAAATAAATTTTGCAGCATCATCCAGTTAGATTTGAAGCATACTCCACAAAAATTTGCAACCAAACTAAGTTTAACTTTGTTCATGTACCAGTATGTTTACTAATCCAACAATTTTACTTTTATGCGTCCCCCCCTTTCTAAAGATTATCCAAAAAATGTGGCAAGAATTTGTAAAAATCTATAATTTCCCAAAGGGTTTTATTGACAAACAAGCATATGATATTGATCTGCATTTATTAAATCATATTTTTTTCAATATAAGATCAAGCGGTTGAGGAGAATGAGCTACTTTGAATTTGCTTTTTAACCCTCCCCATGAAACAGGCTTGCAAGCATATTGATCAAGGATGGGGCCATGAATATTACTTAGCGGAAGACAACTCAAAGAGACAAGAGACAAGACCTTACCTTCACTTCCAGAACACTTCTCTGTGACTTTCTCTTTCTCCATCCTTCTCTCCCTCTTCCTCTCTCATCTCAATCTCTCTCAACTTCTCTTTCTCTCTCTCTGCTTCGGTTTCTATCTTTTTTTTCTTTCACTCTCTCTCCCCCTCCACTCTCTCTCTCTCTCTCTACATCTATCTCTCTATCTCTCTCTCTCTCTGTCCTTCTCCATCTTTCTTAAATAGCAGTCTTGTCTTTAACTATTTGTTAATAAGTCAAGAACAAGACCGTAGCCAGTATACCACCCACTCTATGTCGCACTCAAATAATTGACCCTTTTAGACTGACCTAATTCCACCTGCCTGTCTGTCTATCACTTTGTCTTCATCATATTGTTTCATCTCTTTAAAACCATTCCATCAATTATGGCATTAGCTAATGTTCAAGAGATTTAAGCCTGTCTATCTGTCAGATGATACGTTTCCCCCTGTTCCCAATTGATGAGCATTTTAAATTTCTTGCTTTGATTTTGTATGTCTGCCCCTTCCTCTCTGTCCACAAATCTCTCTCTCTCTCTCTCTCTCTCTCTCAAGTGAAAGTGAAAATTAGTCAATAGACAGAAACATCTCTGTCGTGCAACTCCATGTTTGTGCATGAGTTAGAGTGTCTTGTCACATACCTTGCACTTCATACTGCCTCGTATTTCCTTCTGTACTTCGTCCAAGTTTCATTGACAAAAGTGATTGTGGGAGGGAGAAGGACAAAGCCAAGAACGAGGGGTGTATTGAAAACTCAATTTGCCAAAATTACATCTCACGAATATCAGAAGTCGGTGGATAAATCTGAAAATGACTGTCATAAATTCATATTCTCATTACATTTCACAAAATTATTAACATGAAAATCCAAATCAATGTTTGTTAGGATTTCCCCTATTAAGGATTCTGCTTATGTAACTGTTAAAATTTAGAAGCAAACAGAAAAATTCTCAGCAAACCATTTCTTACGAGATGCTACAGTTCGCCTTACATCATCGACAAGCTATCGGTATGCTCAGACTACCTTGAAGCTAGCTGAGAAGGCCTGGGAAAAGCAATCGATACACCAAAATGGTCTTTCTCGAAGATTGTCAAACAGAGCTGTTTGCAATGGAGATCAATAGATTCAATAATTACCATGCTCGTGGCAAACATGTGCTGCATGCTAATAACGATGAATGTGTGAACTTATGATCTAACGAGATGACCCCACATTGAATTTTGTGGATATTGACTGTGGGAGATGGGGGAGGAAAGAGAGAGAAGGCAAGAATGAGAGAGGTAAAAGGGGGAGAGAGAGAGGGAGAGAGAGAGGGAGAGAGAGAGAGAGATGGAGAGAGATAGAGAGAGAGAGAGAAAAGAGAGAGAGAGATTGAGAGAACATGGAGAAAGAGGGCGGAGCTATATAGAGAGAAAGAAACAGAAATTGAAAGAGAGGGAGAAAGAAAAGGGATGTAGGCCTGCAAAGACGTCTCAGAGTTTTTGATTTGATTGCATTCTTTTTTAAACGTGGTAAATCACAAATTAAATAACTTGTAACCATCTTATGATATGGTCACAAAGATTCATACACACGATAATTTCGTACAAATCTCCCTGTTTTTCCATTGTCTTTCCGAATTTCCATTGTCTGAAAAACGTTTGTACAGCGTTCGTAACAGTTCATAATGGCATTTGTGACCGAGGCTTTAGGAATTTTTTTCTTCTAAAAAATCAATTAATACTGCATACTTAATAATCCTCATATGCCAAGACAAATTATAGTCAATACCATTGATTTTGAAAGTTAATGCACTGCAATCATTCTCGGAGGGAAATTCCCTTAATACTAAATAACTTAAGACCAAAATCAATGGAAATCTATTAAAAAGTTGCAGACATTTTTAATACAAATTAGATATGTGTGCAATTATCAGTGAAATGCAGAGGTAAACATTCTAAAATATAAGAACTTAAAATCTGTATTTAGTATATTTTTTTTTTAATGGCGATACTGACATAAACGATGGAGAACAAACACTGATTTAATCAGTGCTGTTTAAATAACAATTACGCCATTAATTAGTAATAGAATTGTTGGATATTTTTCTCAAAAGTCTACTTAATTGTCCAGACTGCATTTAGAAATGGTCTCCAGAAAAGCAATGGAACTCCAAATACTCGCTAACTTTATTGATATGGTCTGTTCTATTAATTAAATGGTGATGATGTTGTATTTCAGCCGCCCCACTATGAAACCACCAGCGACTCCTAGATGTTTTTCTGGAGGCCAGACAATCGGCACCGCGACACAGTTGCGAGATATTCAATGAGACGATTATTGTTGCTGAATCCGCGTGTTTGGACGTGATGAGCGTTATTTATCCTTGCAAATTAGCTCCACGGTGACAGCAACGCTGTCCAGATTTTAAACACGGAAAGATAAGATTCCCGCAGATAGACTAAGGGATAAACACAAGTGTCTCTTTTGATGAAACACTAGCTGCTGGTAGTCTTATGTGTTTGGAAACAGATTTGTAGAAATGCTCTTGAAAGCTACATATAGCAGCCCCATGCGTCACGCTCAATCTGATAAAAATCCTGACATGTACTAAACGTTCTTATAATGTGCATTTTTAAGCAATAAGGCATGGTGTTAACTTTGAATCCTGTAAGAGAAGACTCTTTATTTAAACCGAAGTACTTAAAGGTTTTTGTTTTTTACAGTACCACTTTTCCAGCCACACAGAAATGATCAAGTACTTTATAGGGTACAATGAACTGAAAATTTTAATGGTTCCTTCGTCTTAACCGATGAAAAATTCATTGCAGCTACTCTGAAGTGGAAGGAAGCATGTAAGGTCTTCAATTCCTGACTGATTTTCATCAATGAGTCCATTCAAATCGGACTTGCAATATGACATACTTGACCTTCACTGAAACCATGACTATTCTTGCCGATCTTCTCTAAATTCATCTTCAGGGATCCATTGATTGCTAGAATTTGAAGGACCTACGTGATCTGCAGTAACTACGGTACTCTATGGGTTCATTCAATCTACACTTTTTCACCCTAGAATCATGGTTTTCAAAGATGTTTAGTTTATAACATGGTTGCGTTCAGGCGATTTTTCGTAGGTCACACCCTATATATGTTAGGTCCATCGCACCTGATAAACCACTTTTTTTCTTCATAAAATGTTTCAGAGAAAATTAAAAGAATTGTGTCTTTCTTCTCTTGGGCTTCCCCTTCCATTAAATTCTTTACACTTTAACTTCCTAGAAAATATTGTTCCATTAGTAGGGTACAGTTCTCTTATACGCAAATCTCTAACTTTCACCGATTTCATTATTCTTACTTTCTGTTTTTCATTAAAACCAGCTTGATATTCAGATGGATTCCCCTTTATATCACAATTATTTTTGTTTTCTCTCTTTCTCTCTCTCTCTCTCTCTCTCTCTCATCTTCATCTTAATTTTCCTCATAAATGGTTACAAATTCATGCCGACACTGAATACGTAACTGGTACATGTAGTATCCCTATATTTGATTTTAAATGGGTATATAAATAAAAGGACTTGACTCACCTGATACCATGAACAAAAATATGAAGAGACCATGATGAAGCAGGACGGAGCATGAAAGGGAAAAGAGAAAAGAAAAAGGGAAAATATATTAATTATCGGCATATTGTCACAATGTTACAAGAAAGACAATCTTTCAATAATTACTTTACAGGCCTATGATTCTGATATGAGGATTAAATTGTAATTTCACAAAAAACATCAATTTCATTAGAGCATAACATTAATTCTAGCTGAATGAAGAACAGTAGCAGCTGCATTATTATCATAATTAGTTTTATTATCATGTCTTTGTACATTGCAGATAGCATGTGTAGTCGTGTAGCATTTAATAACATATCTATCATCATAATTTTTAACATCGTCATCACCACCACCACAACCATCATCATCAGAATCATTGTCACCATCAACATTACAACTATCAACATCTACTATCACCGCCATCACCCCCACCACCATTATCATCATCATTATCATCAACAGTATAATCACTGTCATCATCATCCACATCATCATGATGATGATCATCATTATTCCCATTATCTTCACCACCACCGATCACCACCACCAATATCATCAACATAACACAATTAGTCCATGCTATAATTACCATTCTCACTTTCTTTCGATGATCATTGACCCAATACAAACATCATTTAGCCTCTCCCTATATTGGGGAACTACGCAACAATCCGCAATTACACACCCACTCATTGTGAAATATTAATGATGCTTCCGCTCTAGTTTCTCCTCTCTTCTTGTTTTACGATGTAATATGTAGGTGTGGACGCTCACTAACGATACGTCGTATAACGAAACTAGTCTCACGAAACGCATGTTTGGGCATCGTTTCGAACTGAAACTCAATAAAGAATCACGCCTAATCACAAAAATGTTGTGTGTGGACGGAACTAGTCTAACTAGTGTAACTAACTGGGCGGGGCTTAACGTGACCTCGTGTGAAAGGAGACCTGACCTCTCATCTCCGCTTCTATTTCATGCCCGCAGGACATTTCGCTGTAGAGTTTCAGGATTACTTTCTTCTGTGTGTGGACATCTGGAATTCAAATGATGATTAGTTAGACGACGCTTCTTGTGTGTGGACACTCTGAAATTTATACGATGATTCTTTATAGAGTTTCGCGATAAATTGTTTTGTGTGTGGACACGCTGTCTCTCTCTCTATCTTCCCTTCCTCTCTCTCTCCATCTCTCTCTTTCTCTCTCTCCATCTTACCCTCTCTCTCTCTCTCTCTCTCTCCCTTTCCCCCTCTCTCTCTCTTTCTCTATTTCTCCTCTCCTGCATTACTCATCCCATTATATCTCCATCCTTAAGCATGTATCTCCTACATTGTTCTTGCATCACAATAAACCCATACTAAAGCAACACCCGTTTTATTCATTTAACTGAAGCAATCTCTTTGGTATTTGCATTTGGAAGCTTCCTTAGCAACCCACCCACTATATCTCGAATCATCTAGAGCTCTGTCCACAAGAGGAACTAGCATCACCTTCCAAACATGAATCAAATTGGCAACTATCAACGCTTAAAAAGCCACATCATCTCATTGCATATGCATTTTAATACAGCAGCTTCAATATTTATCACCAAATCTACCAATCTGGACAGGCAATTCAGCACAGAATGCTTGTAGTACAACACAAATTCTCTTCCCACTGATCATAATCAAGTGGACTGCCATAAACAGCTTCCTTAGCAACTGGCGGAAGGTGCTTGGCTAAAGAGCCTTTGCATTGATGACGTCATCCCGCTATCATAAGTCTCCATATTTCATGATTTGGTTGGATCTATTGTCTCTATGCAAACGCTTACGTGCTGTCCGTGTCATCCGTCCAGATTCCTCCATACTTTGCCTCGTGAGTGGAGGAACAAATCATGGATTGCATCTTAATCGTTTATCAGGAAGAAATATAGAATACGGGACTAGAAATTTATTATGGCTGTTTGATACATGTACTGCTGTAAAAAACACCTGCTACTATGGCTAGATTGAGATGGAGCATATTATTTCCTGAGACCCAAAAGGGCATTAGCAGTTTAGCACAATGCATTTAATGTACCAGTAATTACCATCATTAATGCTCCTAGCAGGGGATATCAAATCTGTGGTACAGGTTTTTAACTTTTTGAGTGTCTGATAATGTAATATTGAATAACTATGTTCTACCAACACAATAACACTTTTAATATCCTGTAGCAAACCAATAACAAGTAGTTATATGAAGTACATTCATATGTACTATGAATTTCCTAAATATCCATTACTCCCGTAAGTGCTTTGGTAATACTAACCCTACACTCTTTACACACATTCTCAAATAAGGAGATGAAACAATAACTAATACTTCTATAATATCACACTACCAATGAAAAATGAATTTTAGACTGATAGCTTAACCAGAGCAGAAATAACCCCAGAAGACCGTTCATCTCGCTCCTAAACAAGATTTCATCTTCCATGAATCCTCCTGAGATCACCGAACCGGTATACATTTCCATGACGATGAACGTTGACTCAGCTCGGTGGTTCCGTTCTCATATCAAAGAGACTATTTGAAGGTACACCTGAGTGATTTGGAGAATGGATTCATCCTTGGACCTCAGCTTCTTAAAAGAAAATCTGTTTATTGGTTGGTCTGTCTGTTCTAGGAAATGTTGGCACGTCATACCCTATGGTTCATCGGATATGCGATGCTCAAGCATTTAGAGTCATTTTGATCCTTTTACTTCCGCATTTAAATGTCTTAGAAGCTATAGGTACTCTAATTTGACACTAACTCACATTTCCATGAAGTCTTAAGCAGAGCCTATAACGGCTATATCTATCAGTGTCTGACTGTGTGTGTAAGAGGAAGCTACAGTACAGAGTTTATGGGGTGCAGTAGACCATGAAGACAGCCTAGTCTCAATGTTCAGACGCTCTTATAATGCACTATAACTGACAAGGGTTTGTGCCTGTGAAGCAAAAGCTAGGTTTATTCTGGAGAGCTTGTTGTAGGTGATCTCATCTTCTTCAAAATTGATCTTGAGGACAAGAAGTGTCGTCTTTGCTCACTTTTACTCTCTCAATACAACAAAATAAGATGTTCCATGAGCTCAATGTAACAGAAGGTTCAAACACTTTCTCTAGAGAAGTTCAGCTAGTACATGCCAGTATAAAAGCCTTCATTTACCCTTAGTTGTCTGGAGTTCTATTTTTAATAATTTTCAATTCTTTCCTGTCTTTCTTTATACTGCACAACTAAGCAGTAAAAAGTATAGATACAAATGAATTCAAAACATTTATATTTTAGATATTGTAATGAATGTTTACAAGGAATAAATGAAACAATGATTTATCTAAAGTGAATCCCCGAGAGAAGCTTTCAATTTTCTCTATTAACAAGTCATATCTGCTAATAGATCACTTCCGGAGTAGTAATTGACTAAATTGAGTAGGAGAAATATTAATATATAAATGAAATCACTTAATAAATATTTGAGGCTTTTCCTTTGAAGGGTTAAGGTTTACTTAAACTTCATACTCAAATGAGGTACACTGCATAACAAATAATTTCCTTTCCTACAATTTTAGTTCCATTCACCAAGCTTATTAGCTAATTTGAGGGGTCACTTCCGTAAGTTAATTAGGGGCTACTTACAAATTCACCTCATAAATTCAATTTTGACTTCTTCTCCCCTCCCCCCTTTCTAACCATTCACAATTTTTCAGTTTCTCAGCAAAATTGAGTTACAAATTACTTACATGTAAATTAAATTCTTTGTAGAATTATCTTCAATTTAGTTTGCGTAATCCAATGGAGTAGGCTTCCTCTGTAAAACACATTCCTTAATGAATTTGAGAGAGATGAGAACTGGAAGGGGAACGGTAAAAGTGCAAGCCAATGTGTCCTGGAAAGTAACGGCAGAGTCTGCCCGGTTCCTATCTCAATTTATTCATCTCCAATCAAACATATTACACTAATTATGACTAAGCAAATCAACTTCTGCATGCACACTCATCCACAATGGAACAATTTCTCTAATTTGGAATGGAATCTTCTTCCTACAAATACCGTCTTCTCTCTCGCTCCCTCTCTCTCTTTCTTTCTCTTTCTCCCCGGGACTTGATTGCGGGCAAGAAAATGAGCAGGGCTTGGAAGATTGTGGAAGATGTTCCATCGTTTATATTCTTGATAAAAAACCACCAAAAGTGCACGGCAATTTGCCTTTAGAAATCCCATTAAGCAGGGTACTAGTGGAAATGAAAGGACATGCATACGCTAAGATGACAATTACAAAAGGCATCAAGCCTTAGCCGTATAGCGACAATTATGACATTTGTGGTTTCTGGATAATATTATTCATACCCCCTGCAGACAATGTACAATATGGTCATTACAAGAGAAATCAATACGGGCTATCATATGAATAGTCTGTGCTGCAGCTGCAGACCTGATACGTAGTGTCTGATTAGTGCTTGCTTCAAATCTTTAAATCATTAAAAGATATATCTTTCTCATCATTTATGTATGTCTGCCCCCCCCCCTCTTTCTCTCTCTCTCTCTCTCTCATAACATCATAAGGACATTCACATGTATGAAAGTAGCATCTAATATAAACTCCAATAAGGAAGTATATCATCTTCTCCATTTTCCCCCAATTATTTGCCAGTCAAAATCATAGTTTAGTACAAGAAATCAAGGTAAAAGTTAAAGCGGTTGTATAAATACTTGCTATCAAATTTCATGCAATAATAGTAACAAGAGGAAAAAAAAATCAAATATTAAATGATTCTTGCATTCACTTTAACTAGACAACCAACTTTATTCTTTAAAGGGTCTACATCGACAGACTAATCCCCAGAGAGTAGGGCTCCTATAATAAGCATACCTACAAAATACCAAGTATGGAATCCATATTTCAGCATACATTTGCAAGTGTAGTTTGATGACTAATATAGAATTGATTAAATTGACTCAATTTGGCATAATACTGGGCTAAAATGTGAAGAGGGTTTGATTGCTTACAAAACTGCACATTTGCTTTCAATTTGGTTGCAATTCGTAGCCCTACTTGGAATCTAGCGTTGGTGTTTTCTTACATGTATGGGCTCAGGACCTTAGCTTTGGGTATTCACAGTAATTTAGAATACTACTTCTAGAGTCACTGTTAAGCAAAAGCCCCGGTGGGGTCACTCAATGTGACTTCTGGACCGCATGACCGTTACCAAAATCGCGGAAAAAGGGGTCAATTTTAAGCAATGTCCGCGGACAAAATATTCCTCGAAATAAAGAAAATAGGGGTGCACAGGTGTCCTCGAAATCGATAAATAGGGGTCAGGAAAAGGGAAAAGATAAAACCGGGAAGAAAAATTCTCGGAGCCGAGTCTTGTCCTTGAAATATGATAAAATAGGGGTAAATTTGCGAAAGTGTCCCTACAATCTTATAAATAGGGGTATTCCAAAGGACGATTTTGTCCTTGTTTTGACGTAAAAAAGGGGTTAAATTTCACAAAATGTCCTTGAAATTGACCGCAAAAGGGGTTTATTTGCATTTGTGGTAACGGTCAAACGTGTCACCCTCTGTGGGGGAGTGACCCCACCGGAGCAACAGCTTCCCTAGTAAATTACAAAAAAACAGTTTGGAAATCGAGTTGCACCAATAATTTTCTTACAAAAGTAAGCCATAAATTTTGTGCTATCATTACAATGTAAGAGGATCTATTCATAATCATGGAAAAAGACACATCCTATATTTCAAATAAGCATCTTTGTTGAATCAATCCCATTTATACAATACTCCCTTTGAAGGTAATTTTGAGAGTGGTAACAACGGAAAATAAATTTAACATCTAATTCTAAACCAAACAATAAATTCACCTTACAAATGACATCTGCCATTTAGTTTTTGTTGAAAATGTGAAACAGCTTTTAAAATCAGGCCCGTTGTCCAGAACGTGGGTCAAGCAATAGAACACAATATAGCTTTAGTGAATATGATTTCCAACAAGTTTTAGATATTTTTGTTATAATTATAAATATTTATACAACTACAATTCAGAATAACTTCGCGTCAGTATCCTTCCTATTGATGGCAATTCAATAACAATCTCTCCCAGACACTTTTGGCTCTAGAGACTTCATTGCATCTAGCAGCAAGATATGTGCTGACAGTATGTGCAAGAAAAGCAAACCCAAAACAAATAAAATGAATATATCAAGAGGAAGGAAAATAAAGCTGCTATTTTTCCAATAAACTCATGAAATATGTAGAACCTAGCTCCTTTGACAACATCCTAAGGCAGAGGTAGGACACCGTTTCGGGTAACCTAGCTCTCCTCTTACATGACTCCCCCTCTGGTCAAAATCAGCTCAATCACAGATGAATGAATGAAGGAAAATAAGTAGTGTATGATACTATCTTCCGGTAAATAGTCTGGGGCTATGTTATCCTATCCACTGATCAATGAGGGTAGGATAGGACATACTAACGCTCAGGCCACATGCATGAACCTGTGAAAAGGTTACATGAATGTTGCGGAGCGTCATTGTTGACCCAATGAACGGACAACTGAATGAACTTTTTGACGGATACATAGTGACTGGATGAGTTGCATCAATGCTTGCATGATCAGTGATGGCCAAAACAAAATGTGATTTTCAAAAATATCACATTTTCAGATGCCATTTGTGTTAGAAGGAGGGAGAGGGGGGGGGGGGGGGGGGGGGG
>BEXV01000412.1:165557-185055 GCA_003118195.1 Hemicentrotus pulcherrimus
AATAAAATATAGTGGTCCTTGCTGAAAATGCTTTTCTGGACTCCTCTATATATATAGTTTACTTTGAAAAATATCAAATCAAACATAACATTACACATTAGCCCATTTTCCATTTATTCATTTTTCTTAAATCGCTACTTTTTAAAATCAAATTTCTGGTGCCCCTGCGTTTTTAGTCTGTTTTCTGCATATTTTCCTACCTTCTCTTTCTCTGTAACTTTCCTTACACTAATTTCTTTCCCCCTTCTTTTTTTCACTCCATCCTCCTATATGCTCAAGGCTATATATTTACATGTATATTCTCCAGCTTTTTGTCTTTTCCTTCATATATCTTTGAACTTACCTCTCACCTGTCTTTTTCTTGTCTAAATTTTGTTTCTTCTGCCCTTTCCTTCCCCGTTTTGATTTTTTGTATCTGTTTCTCTGTCCGTTCCTCTCTCTGTCTCTCTGTGTCTCTCTGTGTCTCTCTGTGTCTCTCTCTGTCTGTCTGTCTGTCTGTCTCTCTCTCTCTCTCTCTTTCTCTCTCTTAAATCCTACATCATCATAACCCCTATCATTCTCTTTTAGGATTCCCTATATCAATAATGAAAGTGATTAACTCCAACAAATCATCTATACCCCTGAAATCCTCCAGAAAAATCCATGCGCTTTGAATACTGAGCAATTACCGTGGTTCCCGAATAAATATGAAATCCACTCGTACCAATAACAAAAGCATTTACATTATCCACTCTGTAAAAGTGACATTTATAATCATATTTGTTCAATTTATTGCAGGATCCTGGTAACATATCACTCTGCTTAGAACCCTGCTAAGATCAGTAGGGACTTCACCTTTGAGCTTTCATGTAAACTTGGCTCAAATTGGCAAAGTTTTCGACAAATCTTCTGGGTTTTTTGCATCTCAGAACGTGACGATCTTCCTCACGTCCCCATCCTTGTTCTTCAACGAAACATTGAACATAGCATAATCCCTAGTGTTTTTAGGAATGGAACAATGTAAGACTTCTCCAAACAAAGAGCTATCATTCCATACAACATATGCTGTTGTGTGGTTTATGCGAAGCTGAATTAGTTTCAATGAAGATTAATTATTCATTACTGAGAGACAGAGGGGCATTAACTAGTCAATCAGAATTGTCTTTGTGTCTTTACAGCTCCTCCCGATCTGAATGCATCACTCTATGCATCACTCTATGCATCCAAAGAACAACATTTGGTGTGAATTTCTATAATTGCAACTATTTCCACCGAATCCTGGTAAGAATTAATTCCTTGAAATGCTAGAGCGCCGTAATGGCAGCCATGCTAAAGCCAGGGTAAAGATGGTGGAGTGCCATAAAGGAGTGTCAAGTCTGACAGATATGAGCGCTTTACAAGAACCCACTGTTATTATTACTATTATTATCTAGAATACATTTCCGCATAATATCGGCACTGTCCTAGTGTCAATTTCAACATTTCAGTGGGTTTTGCGAGGCAGTTTATCCCCAAGAATATGAAGAATGGGGTTCTGTTCCGAGCCGAGACGTAAACCAGGCGATTAACCATCTCAGAAAAGACGACTCATTATCGCGCTCCAAGGGCTACGGGGCTCGTTAGTCCTCTCATGAGGCGGTTCGTAAGCCGAGCTGTCAGACGAATTAGCAATGGCCTGCAATCACTGGGTGGGGATGCTTTGGCAGGGGTTTGATGGGCAGGGGGATAGAGCAGCGCTGGTATATATATATGGTGTGTGTATAGATGGTGTGATTTCATGCATTGGGAGCACATAAACATAATTATTTAGCATGCACACTTGATACTTGGAAATGTGGATTCTATACAAAATATGATAGTGTATAACTCACTCTTCCCTATGGAGTGGAAAGGCAAGCATTCCTATGTTTCTCCTACTTAATTGGAGGAGCAAAAAAAAAATGGTTGGACTACATTAAGGGCCTAGTCGGTCTAGTCGGGCAAGTAAAACCATATGAGTAGAACTGCTTCTAATGATATTAGCAGTGGGTAGTGTTTCTGCCTGATCATCAGCCTCAGCCCCTGCTACTAAACCCCTTCCCCTCATCATCTCTACTGTTTCCATTGATATATATGTACAAGCAGCATGAATATAATTGCAACTTCTTTCAAACAATCAACTTTTAATACCTCTGTCCCAAACTTTTTGAAGGTGCAAACATTACAATGGCGTTACATATTCCAAACATGATTTCTACAGTCGGGGTAGACAATGGGGTATTGAAATTGCAAAGTAGTTGCTCCTGTGTTCATGTACATGGCAAAACCAACTCCAAACCAATCGATAACCGACAAAATATTGTCCATCCGAGATAACCTAATTTTTTTGTTCTGTGTACTATCGGTCTGGTAGCGGTCTCATCGGTGTGACTGGGGTAGTGTACAACAGACTTCATAATCGAGTACCCTCTCCTAGCTAGATGCCAGCAGCAAACATTGCAACCTTTTTCACACTCCTCTCAAGAATGAAATCATCTCCTTGAAGGGTAATCATTAAACAAGAAGATGGAGAGAATAATTGGCATCGGAGGAGACTTCCAAGATTCCTCCCCTTCTTTCTCCACCTCTGGAGCAATAAGAGAGGTTAATCATTATCCCGTTGCCATGGTAATAGAAGGTTGCAACATTCAGAGAATGGATGGCATGATCAGTGAAGGATGACGGATGAGTTGGACATCATGTCTGCCTGTAAATGAACCATTCAAATCAACTGGCCTGGATTCTTCGTTTTTGTTGGAAATAAGGGCTTGGACATGCTCTTAATTTGATTTTTAATCACCAGAAACAAACACTATCCATCATATTCCTCTCCAACCAGCACTGATTTCCAGATATAAAGACCTATTTCCTCCTAATTGTACTCTAAACTACATGTATACTACTTTTTCGAGTAATAACATTTCGTCAACAATTAATGCACCTTAAATCAGGTTACTTCACTCAAAATTGAAACATTGCACTCATGGGAAGAGCTAGGGCAAATGATATAAGAATAAAGTTACATAAACCATTTATCATAAATATTTGTCATGATACTTTTCTGTATCATATATCTAGGAGAATGTTCTTTAGATGACAAAAAAAAAAATAACAGTAACTTTCATGTAACATTTATGTAACATCTTAAAATAATCAAAATTTAAAAAACTATTTTCTCAAAGTCTAAATCACAGCTGCATGGAGGGGGTTTCACCAAACACTTGTTTCCAGTTCCATTTATATGATCAGTTCATATGCTCTGTCCTGGTGATATTTTCCAGTGGTTGATTTTTGCCACTTCTCTTCTCTAACATAAATCACTGGTCTTCATTCAGGTATCCTTCTATTTTCAATCGTACAGATGCTAACAAGTACCACTTCACTGGTTAATTCCTACCCCAAACCAACCTCTCCATGCAGAGAGAACCTCATCATTTCCCTCATTTACAGGGACACTTTCTGGAAGTGACCGGAGATTGGCTGGGATTCGTGAACAAGGAATACACAAAAAACATTGCCAAATGTTGTGTTAACTGTTAACTGCTGATTGGCACGTTAACGAAGGGAGCGCATCGTCTGCAAAGTGCAAGCTCATTTGCGGGTCAACATGGTTTCCGAAGGTTCGGAGGAGTGGGTTTGCACGGAGAGGACTTTTTGGTGTGACACACAAATATAGGAGTTCAAGGTCTCACAATATCGACTGAAAGCAAGCTTTGAGTCCTTCATATATAATTCAGATGGTTTCCAAAAGCAAACTACAAAAAATGACAAATATGCCTCGAACCAATAACGGTCACCTCTGTTGTAACTTGTAACACAGATGTACTACATGATCATGTAGTACTAGATGGCTGTAATTATTCACAATCTGTCCAACAATATAACCTGGGGAGATTTTGTTTACAAGTGGAAATTTTAGAATTTTTTTTCATGGAACCCATGAAGTCATAAATAATCCTTTAATATGAAGGCAGTTTGATTTGAATTCTAGTTTTCCTACCAACCCTTTACATTTACAAGCTTTATACATCGAATGAACAACATCAAATTGAATTATACATATTTTTTACAGAAAAGGTATTACTTAGTGTTTAATTGTTTATCACAGTGTTTGAATATTTTATTAGATTTGAAGCCTATTGTTGCTATGCTCCGTCCGTGCATCTAACCCATTTTCATTGATCCTGACTTTAGACACTACAATGTACCTCTGAATATATGTATATTCATACCGTGTAAAAAAAATATATAAAAAAAAACACACTAGGAAACATATTCCAATCCATTCATGTCACTCTGTTATTAATTAGTCCCCAGACAGACCCATAGAGGGAGTGAGAGGAAGAGGGTGAAAAAGAGAGAGAGGAAAAGAGAGAGAGAGAGGGAAAGAGAGAGAGAGAGGGGGAAGAAAGAGAGAGAGAGAGAGAGAGGGGGGAAGAGAGAGAGAGCGAGAGAGGGAAAGAGAGAAAGAGAGAATGATAAAGAGAGAGAGAAAAAGAGAGAAAGAGACCCTGGATGTATATGATTGACCCTAAACAAAGGATTGCCTTAATTAGATTAACATGTATTGATTAGAAAGAGGTGCTTTGTGGACCCTGGGACAAAACTGTAGATTACCCTGTCAAGACTGGTAGTTTTGTTTCACCTCCCTGGATGTACCTTCACTACTGGATAGCCTTGTATACACACACAAACACTGCACATACTCCATTTACTTCTTATATCTCAAGCATTTTCACAATTAACAGATCAGAGCACTGATACAACAAAATATGCGATATATGAATAATAACATTAACCATGTAATAGTTTGTTTTTTCCCCATTTCATATTCATTATTAAAACAGAATAAAGATAAAAGTCTAATTCTAAATGACACAAAGGTTTGGAGCAGTTTGTGTTCTTCTGTTTGGTCCACTGAACCTCTAATCAAGACCAAGGGTACAGAATCACATCAATTGTACCCCTCATACCCCTTTCATACCAAGGTTCCATCTGGGGTAACACAAAAACACAGGTTTTACCCTGGTGGTAATATTTTGGTATATGAAAGGAAATGAACACCAAGGGCAGTCCACTGTAAAATATATTGGTACAAAAGCTCTAAATAACACCTAACAAATTCATCTCCCCCTTTTATCCCTCTCCTACTTCTGATCTGTACTTATTTAACACCACCACTGCCTACCTGGGCGGGGGATGGTTTACAACAACCGATATTAAAAACTTCATATCTCTGAATTTCAAGTGCTTTGTCAACACCCAAAGTTCTCTCTTCACCTATTAATTGCTCTATGAAGGCGGGCTACAAGGTACCATGTACTCTATGTGTTTGTTGACATAGCTAGAACAAATGCAACAATTCCTACTTACTACTCCTTCAGCCTATGTCGTTCTTAGGGTGCGTTCAAGCGACACTTTATCACCCTAGAAACACGGTTTTCAAAGTGTTTAGTTTAAAACACGGTTGCATTCAAACGATTTCAAGCGATTTTTGTATCGTGATTCTGCAGAATCACGGTCTCTAAAAATCGCTTGAACAGACAGAGATCTCAATCATGATTCTATAACTTCCTGGGTCAAACTGCACAGGGTGATGAGCAGTGAGTGGCTGGGCTTGAAATGAGCGAGAATCAGCATTGATGAAAACGTGTTTTTTAACAGGGTTTTGATTTGTGATTCATGTCTGTGATTCTAGCTTCAAAAAATCGCTTGAACGCACCCTTAGTCGATACCCTCCCAGGGTGCTCAAAAAATTGTAAGCTAATTCTCGATAATTCATGCAAAAAGGTAAACATATAGCGATAAAATATATAAACCACAATCATAAAATGTGAGTACAAATCAACATAACTGTTAAAATGCAAGGGCAATAGTGGAGACACACATTTTGAAATATAACCCCCATCATGCCATAGGCAACAAAAACTGCCTATATTTGAATCAAATATTTTTCACCCAAACAAGCTTCCAATTTTGTTATGTAATTAAAAATGAGTTTATAAATTCTGGGAATTTATATCATGGTCCTGACCAAATTAAATATACTGTGAGCAACCTTTTAGCAAAGAAATTATCATTTGTAAGGCTCTGTAAATGTAAAATCTTACAAAACAGCACCAGAATACATAAATAAAAAATAACCAATTGAAAATTATACAATAGAAAGGCATTGGTGCCAGTTCAAAATACTGATCTAATTTAGAGATACAAGTCTCTGTATCAGGACGAGGCACAGAAAAAGGAAAAATCACTGTAATGTGTCTGGCTCATTAGGGCTAATGCAGCGAATGCAGGCAGATCGTGTTAACAAGCCAATCAATACAATTAGTAAGAAACATTTTAATTACGATGCATCTCATGTATGGACTCCAGATAATGCACTTTGATAACACTGACCAATCACAGGCATTCTAGATCTGAAGCAAGCAGTAATTACTGGACAACATACTCTCAACGAATAGATAAACAAGTAGATTTTGTTAGAACTGATAATAAATTTTGTTTGTTTGGCACCATTTGATGCTACGACTAGTATTTGATTTGTAGTTTGTATTTTCAGCTCCTACTGAATTCATAACAGCACAAAGAGAAGAAAAGAGAGGAAAAAGTATAAAAAAAATAGAGCAGAGAGATATAGGGAGAGCAAAGACAATATTAAAAATATGATACAACTGTCTCACATACACACCCTCACTCCAAAGCCTTGTTCCCTCATATTTCATTCATATCGTATGACTAGTGACCACCCCCTCCACCCCCCCCCCCACCATCATGGCACCAGTGCCCCCTCAGTGGTTGGATCCATGCTACGCCACTGCATACATACACACAGGGTTTGGGAAAGTATACACTATACACTACTATATATAGGCCTTGTAACATACAAATCTACTTACAATCAATCATAAAATGTATTGTATCTCCAGTCTTACTGCAATTATCTGTTTCTTACCATGTACTGTATCTATTTTTAACATGACAACAATCGTAAGAGACAATATATTACAAGTTACGATTGATAGAAGAAAATAAAAATCATTTTGGGAAGATATGATCAGTCATAACTTTTTATGTTACAGGGACATGGACTTATGTTTTATACACGTCCTTGTGAAAGTGTACAAAAAACAAGTATCGAGGGTACCTTCCGATCTTGCTATCAAACTACAAATACATTTTCAATCTTGATAAAACTATTATCCCTGTACTTAATGTATGAAGATTTAAAAAAAAGTTATCTCAAATATACCACCCCTATCAAAACATAACACTTGAACTCTTAAGATTATATTGAAGAGCTGATATGACATCTCAAAGTCCATTCAAAGTGTGCAATGGAACGATAAAAAAAGTGTTCACATTGTATGACCCCAATACATTTTCTATAACAATTTGACAAATTATTCATGTTTGGCAAATTACATTTAAGGAAAATCCCAAAGATCACCTATAACTGAAAAATACTATTAAACTTATCCACAAAATTCTTTTAAAAAATTAAGTATTTTATTTTTCAAATATCAATACTTGTATTTCTGATATTTTTCTAGTAACATCCATGTCGTAGTATATAATTTTTGTTTCTACTCCATGAAAATATACAGGGGAAAGGGAGCTTGCTAAATTCTCAAAACGTATAAATTGGAAATCCCAATACAGACATTTGACACTGATATTACAGGTGTGCTCAATTCTGATATCAATGTTTCCACAAAATAAAGAAATAGTGAACAAATACATTGTGACCCTGAGCAGTATTTCACAAAATAGACATAAGTACGACTTCGCTGACACACTCCTTAAAAACACTATATTAAGAAATTAACACACGTTTTAATGGGATCTCATACTTATTTCGTAGAAGAATGCCCTAGAGGCTGCCCCCCCCCCACACTACGATTGAAATCTGAGGACCTTGAGCACATTATAAATGACCTTACTTTCCATTTCTGAGTAATTGAAGGAGATTGCTCAAAAAGAAGTTTGTGGGTGGATATATGTGTGGGAGGGTGCACTGATCAATCCCCTTCCATTAGTATTATTGCCTACTTCCAAAATACTCATCAAACTCCTGAGTGCCAAAAGGGCAATAAAATCATATTATCGAAATGAGACTAATCGCCCTTCTTGCTTCTGACCAACAGGCAAAATATCCCATCAATTTATCATCTCTAGCATGTTGTTTGTGCAAACCATCCCATTTGTGTGACCCTGGGCAATATCTGAAATTTGCCATTCAAATGTTATCAAAGTTCAATCCATGATATGCACATAATTATATAAGAGGAGCATGTTGTGACAGGCAATCAACGTGATAATGCCTTCAAAGAATGACACAATAACACCAAGAAACATAATACAAGATGAAATAATATTTGACAACGTAAATACAAAAAATCACTTGTGCAAGATGTTTTTGTTTAAATGTATGTATTAATATAGGCCTGATGGCAATAAACGGCAATATAAAGTTACTTTGATATCCTTTTCTAACATTGTACATCTGAGGTACCAATCATGACAGTCAATAATGGATGAAGGAAGGATGAGCAGTCAATATTCATGAACAGGCCCATACTTAAAGATTAACTAACAAATTAAATTAACATGGGGCTCATGTGTGTGTGTGTGTGTATTGGGTTTTTACAGACGTGTATCAATCAGATATGATTATTTACGTCTGGGGACCAACCTTTAAACTTCACAATCCAAAGACGTGACTCAGTTTCGAACCTGTGTCCTCGGCTGAATCAGTTTGTAACTTCCACTTTTATTACAAGCACACGCCACAACGCCTAGTTGCAGACTCAAAAAACTTTAATTCCGAACCCCCATGCAAAGAAAAATTAGTGTGGAGTACTGATACAGGTCTGCATTTTTGTGTAGAATTGTTGAATCATTATGATTGAGGGTTGAATATTATGTCAAGCCTTTGAGCATGAAGGCATCACTTCAAAGAAGAACATGGGTGAGAGCCTCCTGCAACAAACTCATAAAAATTCTTTCTTTTCTCTGTGCTCATTCATCACAGGCAAGTTGAGGGAGTATAGCTTTCACTTTGAATGGTCAAAGTCCTATCTCCAGAAGAAGCATTCTTTTCTAGAGCTGCACAATTTCCTATTTACGACACAACTTAGAAAAGGAGCTGCACTTCAATCTCCACAAGAAGCATTGTTTTCTAGAGCTGCACAATTTCCTTTTTACTACACAGCTTAGAAAAGGAGCTGCATTTCTATTCAGGTACCAGCAATACTCAGTCTTCTACAGTTGTTTGTTATTGTTGTTTCTCAACTGTTTCATTTCAAGAAAACATGCCTATTAAATGGTTCTGGAGGCAGAAAACCTCTCCATTTTCTAAACACAATTCACTACCATCCTTCAAATAAAACATCTTTTGTTATTTTTCCTACATCCTTAGAAAATCTCCAACTTTTACAATAGAAGTTCCTCAGGATCTCCTTTTGAAAGAAAATGGAGGGGTAATAAGCTTTGGGATAAGGATAAAGTAACAATAGGATTTCAAGGAGAAGTATGCTAATGGGAGAAAATAGCTCTAGACTTGATGGGTGGATAATCTCGAGTTTCATATAGCAGAGGTTACAAAACAACAGGCCTTGCCTATGCAGAGCCTTAATACTAATACTAATTCAGTCAATCACACTTTTTCAGAATATTTTTGTTCCACTTAGCATCCTTGAATATCATTTCATTGAAGAGATACTGTAATAGCGGATTTGGTGAAAATGTGGCATCTTAAACCATTAGTGCATAATCAATCGTTATTATACAGAGATAATGATAATGGTGAAAGATATGCTGATTAATGGAACTGATAATGTGATGGTGATAATGTTAAGGATGAAAAGAAGGATAAAGATGGGCTGATCGATGGTAATAGAAAGATTGGTAATGAAAGATTGGTAATGATAGATGATAAGGAAGATAATGATAACAGTGGTAATAATATGAAACATAACTAATCACTTGACATAAATGATAATGTGAATGGAATAAAAGATAAGGAGGAGGGGAGGAGAAGGAGGATGGAGTAGAATGAGGAGAAAGAGGATTGGGAAGAGGAAAGGGAGGATGAAGATCATAATGATTATCAGTATGAGAAAGAGGAAATGGAGGGGAGAAGGGGATAAGAGAGGGAGAAGGAGAGAAAATGGAGGAGATGGGGTAGGAGGGGAGAAGGAGGAGAGGGAGAATGAGGAGAAATAATAGAGGAGGATCTAGGAAGGGGAAATGAGGAAGAGGAGCAGGAGCAAGGGGAGCAGGAGTAGGAGGAAACTTAAAGACTACAGAGTCAATGCAGACCATGTTCTCATTACAACATAGGCTACATCATATAGATGCTGCTTAACTCCGCAATTCACTTTCCAATACCACAACAAATAAACTCTTTAGGCATTTCTTTTCTCTCCTAAAAATCAACAATAGCCTACAATCCACATTCCACACCATCTTTTCTTCATAGTAAAAAAACGCAGCCAAGTTCCCACTCTTTACAAACCTCCATCTTCTATTTCTCAAGCCTAGAACTATTTTCATCTCTCTTTCTCTGCATCTGCCCCTGCCTAGAAATCTATTTTCTCTGCTGCGATGTTGGCATGTAACTTCTCGGAGGGATGGAGTCTAGAGGGTGATGGACGTATCAGGCTACATCATATGTAAACAGGGACGCATAATGCCATGGGTAATGTGACAGTTCTCTACAGGTATTTCTTTACTGCACACCTTGCCAGGTTTGGGCAGACAGAGGGTTTTACCAGCGAGTACGGTCCCACATATTCCAGGACTCTCATGGTGGAAGGGGTTTACTCTAACATTTAAACAATTATTCAACAAATTGTCAGTTGCAAAGGGATGGGTTACCAGAAGAACTTCTATTTTCTTCATGTGAACTGGATAAATTGTTTGCAGGAGTGTCGTGGAATTGTTCACTTCTAAAGAAAAAAAGAAAGAAATAATACACACTTAAAAATCTAGTCAAAATATGCTGTGTGACACTATAAATAGTTTGTAGCAGGGAGGAGGAGCCAAGACCTACACATTTAAGGTTTTTAGCTCTAGTATAGTGTTGAACAACCCTGGGTAGTAGTTGAAAATATGAAGGGTAAAACTTGATTCAAAATTGACTCTGGTATAAATCTTAATGTCAAAGCTTCAGTTTAGGGTCTATTTTTTCAGACTACTGCGATGACAGAAAACTAAGAGCAAATGCAGGAACACGAAATGTTTCCCAGAGCATTGGATTCATGTCATCCAACTTCACTTGTGAGAGAGCAACGTGAGAGTCCCTGACTTACAGACTGACACAGGTTATGTTTTGTACAGGTAATGTTTTGTTTAAAGGCATTGTTTATCAATGTTTCCACTTTTACAAATCTGAGATGCACAGCCCTACAAGTTATTATTAGATGTGATATGGTGTGATATTGAAGCCCTAAAAAAAATTGCGCTTCAAAATGAGGATGAAGTGCTTCAAAAAAGTAACAATCTTTGAGTGACTGGTTTACCATACTCATGTTCCCCAATAGACTGTAGTGTTGTTAACAACTGTTTGGCTAAAGGTATTTTACATTTATAATTCCAATCAAAAATATCTTGATAATCAGACAGGCAATTGGCTTGTTAGAGTCATGGGATTACTGACTGACCTAGGTTTATAATCATAATTGCAGCATGAGCTAAATCCAGGATTTTTTTTTTAATCTGAGGAAAAGATACCCAATCCCTTTAATAATAATACATGTAGTTTTTCTTTAGTTTTTTTCTTTTTTCTTAAGGGTAAACAATCAGATAAAAATGAAATGTTATTAAGGATTACTATTCTAAATGCATTTTTCTGTGTTTTTTGTTTAACATCAGCTTTTAGGAGCAATATACTGTTGCTCTAGGAAACAATGACAATTTTAGCCAAAACTGTTTCCTATGATGATTTCACAGGAAGATATCATTCTTGAAGATGAATTATTAGCGTAGGACCAAGAACAATAGGAGGGGAGACAAGATGAAAACAAATTGTGGTATAAAGATAAACAAAGTTATTGTTTTGTTTATCTTTATACTTTTTTTTAATTCTAGCTAGTTCTAAGCAGATGATGTAGAAAATAGATATTGGAAGATAGGTATGTTAAAGGACAAGTCCACTCGAAAAATAACTTACTTTCAATAAAAGCAGAAAAATCAGACAAACCAATCAAAAAAAGATTGAGCAAAATCGGATAACTAATAAGAAAGTTATGATTTTTTGAAAAAGTAAGTAAAACTATAGAACAATGAGATTCACAACACAAATTGCCAAGATGGTTATCAGTTTGTGACGTCATGTCCTCACAACTTATCAATTGCTTTACATAGTTTAATCCAATTAATTTCCCTTTTTTTCCCCAAAAACTTGATTTCCCCATGCCTTTGCCCAGGTTATATGGTTTGTATCATATTGTGTGTGAGACATTTCCCAAAAACTTTTAAGAATTTTGAAGAATTGATGCTATTTTCTAAATATTGTATTTCATAATTATTAATTTTTATATAAATAGTTTATCAAAATTCATTTTTTTAAATGATTTAATTGGACAAAATTACTCTTTATTTGTGCATCCACACAAACGCATATTACTAATAATCTAACTTGGATGCTGGTGTGAAGAAATAGGATTCTTAGGGTGAAAATAGGAAATTTATATTATTAATATACAGGCAATAATTAGTGCATAGTGAGGACCATACGTCACAGACTCATGAGTGAGTTGCCAATTTGTATAGTGATTTTCAAAGTTTTTCATGTCATGTCATTAAAAATTCATAACTTTCTTATCAGTTATCCGATTTTGCTCAAACTTTTTTTGATTGGTTTGCCTGATTTTTCTGGTTCTATTCAAAGTAAGTTATTTTTGGAGTGGACTTGGGCTTTAAAGTTTAGAGAGACAAGGGGGACAAAGTGTGGAGAGACAGACTGATACACACAGACAGACAGACAGAAATATGATACACATGTTGGATGAGTGTACTACGCACAATGGAAATAGGTGTTTGTATATTTCATACAAAAAGTACTTTCTATGATACCACTATTGGTCACGTCTAACCGCAAGAACTAAAGTGTGACTGTGAAGTGTAACAAATGAGGAAAGCAGGTGAAAGTATTCATCTGAAGGGGTAACAGGGGTAAGATGACACCAAAATACAGATGAGGATGAGATGGAGTAGAATCCAACTGGATCGCATCATCAACATCTTTAAGGTAACCTGGCACCCCGGTATCCCCAGATTATTTTACTGTTGAGTAATTGGGTATTATTATAATTTCTCTTCAAATCCATGCCTTGGCTCTTGCAAATCTCCCGGTGTGATCAAATCAGTCTCTACTTCAGACCTTGTAGGCTATTTTCATTCTCTTCTTGGCGTGGTCCAATTAATATCTAATAGTGACAATGGTTTGCATCAATGACTCAGATTGAGTTCAACTACAGGTTAATTTGACAATTACATAAGAATGAAGAATGAACATGTAGAAGTGGACACAGGGCACCCTTATTTTGCACCAACTGCAAAATAAAAGGTTGCAAATAATGCTAACACCATGTCGGGTTTATTGCTAATGTATCCATAATGGGCTGTTAAACATGCTCATGAAATTAAGTATATTCACAGCATATTCATGAATTGTAAAGTTTGAAAACTTATATAACAAAAGTTATCTGTAATACACTATTGATGACACTGTAAACATATATTATCATACTGACGTACCTGATATTGACTATAATGAATGGCTTATCTGTTAAAGATCACTATACAGGACTTTCATAACTTTTCTATAACCATTTTAACATGCACAACAATATGAGAATTAAACAAGCAATAAAGAAGAAAATGACCTTTATCTAAAGAAAAATCTTAATGAGTGGAAAAAAGAAATGTCAATCAACAGCTAATGTTTTACTACAAAAATAATCATTAAAAACACAATTTCATGTATTATTGTATTTGCATCTGCAAATTCACAGTGAGTGGATATTGATTGATCAGTTGTCTCATAACCTAGTATGAATCTCTCTCCAAAAGACCAGTTGTGCCATCCTTTTATCTCATAACTGCCATCCATTGTTCAAACTTCAGTCATGCTCAACCAAAAAAGAAAAAAGAATTAGTTCTGGTCTAAATCCTCTGACAAACAACATCTCTGTAAAAGTGACAGATTATGGGAACAGATTTAAAGAGTGACACCAGCAATTTAAACCTTGCAAGATAATCTTTAATCTTTTTGTTGGAAGGGTTGTCTGTGGTTAAAAGGGGAGGACATCCTCATTTTCAATCTTACCTTCTGAAAACTTTTATTATTTTTTTTTTTGGGGGGGGGGAGGGAGCCTATGCCCTAGGATAAGCCCCTAGTTTAATCCGAAAGGCAGTATGATGAAAAACATTGAAGATTTCACTTTTTATTCCCTTAACGATGCTATTTATCATCTTTACTTTACAACTGACAGCAAAATAAAAGCATGATACCAACCCAAGGCAATACCAAATCATTCTATCCAGACAAAACGGTTGGAGGCATTGGACAAAATAATCATCTTGGCTTCATTAATGTCTTCCATTTATCTCTATTTGTGTGGAGCGTGTTCGTTTAAACAGTCCTATGTTGTTGACAGGATGAAAGCAAGATGGCTAATGATGCCCACATTCTATGGCCATGTATCATGTAGACTTGACGATGAAAGGCCAGGCTAGAGGCAATGATGTATGGTTATGTTCGGTATGTTAGATACCTTCTAGGTACTCTACAGCATACAGACAGTATCCAACATTAATGTGTTGGCATGCTGATTGTGCAGGAGATATATGTTTCATGACGTTCTAATCAGCCTGAGGTTCTGTAACGCTATCGCCACCCAATGGATTGATCGCTCCACTGCCTGTCTTGGTGTGACTCAGCTGAAAATACAGATGATACTTGCTGATTTCCCCTCACTTTTATATTCAGAATGACTCAACTAAATCGCTAGATTTTACTATGCTTTTCATGTTGAGTAGGTCATAAAGTTGTGTTTCACTTACAACACATTTTATTCATATGAAGCCAATATTTATATACATTAAAACATATCTGCAATACCCATCAAACCAAGTGTCATCATCATTTTCACAATCACCATCTTTTATGTGATCGAATGTAATCTTCATCCATCCCACATCACCATCACTGTCATATTTAGCATCTCTCCGATCACAAATTCACTCTTGAATCTATTTTTAATATGATATTGATTGCTTACCTGTAATCATGATGTGTAGATGAAACATTCAAAGAAGCAAGCACATGAAAGATAAAAGAAGAAAAAGATGACATTATACTTTACAAACATATCAATGAGTACTTATAAACGTTCTTAAATGTGAAATTTCCAAAACACCACAAAACTAAGGCACATTTTCAATCTCTTTACAAAGAAATACAAGCAAATCTCAAATCTATGTCAATGTCAAAAAGGCGTATGTTTTTTGTATCTATATTTCTTTCATTAAGGTACGCTTTCACTCTCTCAGTCATTGACCTTTTTTAATGTTCCACCATAATAGATAGTGTCAAGATTATCAGTAGAAATGTTCAATATACCTGAGTTTTTATTTTTTTTCTAATTGGATTTATTCCCACTCACTTTACAAGCTTTACCTAGAATTCCTTTCTGCAAATTTTAGAACCTTCATCAGTCTTTTCAATCATCACACAAACACCTTTTCAAAACTCAATTAGTCTATAATTCATCAATCAGAGACTCAGCTTTCAGGGTACTCATAAAACTGAAACCCTATCTCCCTTTGAAATTATTTCATAATTGACAGTTCAACCCCCGTTTTCAAAAGTTCACCCTGCCTGCATTTAGACAGCAAGCACACACTCCCCTTCATATGATCTCCATTCAACCCAGCGGCATTGTTTGGATATCGCCTCCAAATGTCTCACTCCCTTCGCCCGAGCCTCGTCATCCATACCGAGAGAGATCTAGCGCAGGGGTCGCGGCGGGGTGCAGTAGTAGGTTTCTGGCTACCGGTTCTCGCTCTATCGGTGTTGGGTTCTGGTTTTCAGGGTACACACCAACCTTGACTCATCAAAGCAAACGTTGCAAGGTTTCTCTTGATTGGGGGTGTAGGAGGGCTTCTAGAAGTATTACTAACACAAAAACTAGCTCCATGGGCTTTATGTCGGTCATAGGGCCAGTGCATGTGTCATTTACCTCAACATTGCTAAACATCTCTTTCTCTCTCTCTCTCTAATCTTTACAGCTAAACCTGATGACTTGTATTCGAGAATGACTCAGAATTTCCATACACATTTTGAATATTGCATGAAAGAAGAACAATATCAAATCTGTTTTCATATGTCATCAACCTTCAATTTCCTTATAGGGGTACAATCAAATAAAAAATGTAGAAGAATGTGAAGAAATACATGTAGTGTGGTTTACGTTTATAATCACCTGCTTCTAATTAAACCACAGAACCTTAGCTTAATATATATATATATATATATATCATTAAAAAACAAACCCTCAACTTTTGCATGATATGCATTGCCCAATATACTGTAAGCCAATCATTATACATTAATTACCAAAGGTAGTGTTGCATACATGCATTGAGATAAGTTAGTCAGTGGAAAGCATTGGATACATACAAGCATGCCTGCCTCGCTAGATACAATCCATATTCAAACTAAAGGGCATGCACTGTTCACATCAGTATTACAACATGCTGTAGAGATGAAAGGATTGTGTGAATGCAATAGAAATGTTCTACGGTCTATGAATGGAGAAGTACAGCCCTGTTCACATTACCATAAAATTAAGCCGAGGGATTATCAAGAAATGTTATGAAGAACTCTAGTTATAGAAAGCAGGCAAGTTCAGATGATAGTTAAAGTTTGTCAACCATTTTGATTTATCCCAATGAATTGATTAATCAAAACATCAATTAAATCTTTAAACATATTATATGAAGTAACATTTTAAATTCATGATTACTATCAATATGGTTTTGATGGTAACACAGGGCAGTCTTGTTAATAATATAAGCCTTTCTCTATGGAAGGCATTTGAAAGACCACTTTGTCCATTAATATGCTTTTCACACTGGCAATATTTTGCTTAACCCCGTACTATAGGTGGGGTTAAGGGGGGGTCTTAGCCCCACCTATAGTACGGGGTTAAGCCTATTCCACTTTCTGTTCAGACTGGGTTTTACCAAAGTGGGCTAAAGTTGGCTAACCCCACCTATAGTACGGGGTTAACTAACCCTGCAAAATAGCAGGGCTAACTCCGCAATTTGGTGCTAACTCTTGCTAACCCCGCAATTGCGGTGCCAAGCAAATGAGTGTGAACAGAAACGAAAAATAGTCCGGTACTACGCAATGGAGCGTATCGAAGCTGACCAGATGCGAAGTAATTCCAATCATAACATTTACGATATCCGGGGTTAACGAATTGTAGTGCGAACAGCGTGAATTTTCTTATTCCGGAATAGCGGCTAGTACGAGACTACAAACAGCGAGTGTGAAAAGCCAAAAAAGGTAGTCCGGGGTTAAGGATAGTATGGGGCTAAGCAAAGTACGGGGCTAAGCAAAACCAGTGTGAAAAGAGTATAAGAGCCTGCAGGGGCACAGACTCCTATACTTTTACTTGGACATAAAGCCCCTCTAAGTCTGGGAAGACAGAAGACAAAGGTATCAACATGTTTCAGTTTGGTTCAAACACCTATGTAGATTGATCAGGATAACCCTTTATATGTGAACATGGTCAGGTAAATGCACACTTTGATACTGTATTTATTAATGGATCCTGAGAGGTATAACACTGCTAATGATATAGAGCGATGGAACTACCCATGCCTGCCTTTGTGTTGTATGGGTGGGTAGAGTGAGATATGGTTAACTAACATTGAAATTACTACCATCTAATAGATCTCGAATCAACACAAATATTAAAATAGTTAATATCATTAATAATAAGATTACTAAAAAGATATGAATATTAAGAGAGTATGATAAGGACAAGAACAGGAATAAGAAGAACTGTAATTAAAACAAGAATTGAAACAACTAGAACTGAAACAACACAGAGAAGGAGAAAAAAAAGTAATAGTCCTGACTCCTGAGTAATTAACTAATTACTCTGTTATAAAGATTAGGGACATTTATACAAAAAAGAACACTAAAATCAAAGATAAGAGTAGGAGTAAGAGATATTATAGTGAAAAAATCCACACAAAAAAATCATATGAAGCATACCAAAGCATGCACAAAACTCAACTAACACACACATATCTCCATGTAATTACCATTTTCCTCAAGTATAGACAGAAATTGATCAGATTAATTGAAGCATTTTAATCTCTTCATGACATTGTAAACAGCAGGTGATGGAGTTAGCCTACAGCGATATCACACGTCTGGCTATTCATATAAAAACCATGCCTCTTTACAATAATTACAAAGAAAATACCCTGACAAGGGCAGGGAGGGGGGGAATGAAAGAAAATTATCAGCACCAAAAAAACAACCAAAAGGCAACTGATAAAAAGGTCTCTGAACCGTTGATTAAGGAAATAGAAAGAGGTATTTGTATGAATATTGCTGCTATAGAGAAATCTTGTACTAAAAAACTTTTAAAAATTCATATTTTTCCTTGGAGATAACTTTTAATCATATATATACCCTAAATACAGTCATTGCAAACAATTTTTTTAACAACCCTTGTATGTAACGAATCTATTCCGTCATCAATAAATAAGAAAATGAAGGTTCATAAAATTTTCTGTACAGAGCAAATTGGAAAGAAGCTCGCAAGATTTAACTTACCGGTATTCATTTCTCTAGTTTTTCTGCTTTCATTAAAACCAAATTAAAACCCAACTTAATATCAGGATGGACGTCCCTTCTAAGCCTCATGTATAGTGTGCATTATTTATTGGTCTGCATCATCAATGTTAATGACAGTTTAATTATTTTGTTTACCAGATATATTGGAGACACTCCCAGAAAATTACTTGCAAAAACACACTAAAAGACCTGATACGTTTATACACCCATATCTAATAGATTAAATGAAGAAAATAGGAGGGATTACATATCTTTCATAAATATTGATTACTGATACTGATGACAATCTCACTAAGAAATGCATAACTTTTCAATATCCTAGATAATATTTAATCAGTACTTGTAAGCCACAGTAATTTTATTGCCACAACTATAGGCCTAAAGGATCTGAAAGATGATTTTGTATTTTTAATTACTCTCAAAACTGAAAAGCTCCTTTCATTTCACTATTATTAAAAAATCTCACTTACAAAATGCTAATAAAGTACCATAGAATAAGATTGTTGAAGAAACTGATGGGACTGTTCTTTTCCCTTTCCAAAACTATTTTTTTGACAGAATTTGATTGCAAATACATATTTTGAGATGAGGTCTCTCCTAAATCCCCCCCCC
>BEXV01000412.1:210143-238431 GCA_003118195.1 Hemicentrotus pulcherrimus
ACCATTATCATCATTACCATCATCATCATTATCACCATCATCATCCTCCTCCTCATCATCCTCCTATTCACTACCATCACCACCACCACCATCATCATTAATACCAGCACCCCAACAAGATCCCCACGGTCCCACCACCATTACTACCACAACCATCATCAATACGACCACCATCGTCATCATCATCATCATCATCATCACAATTATCATTACTCACACCAGCACAATAACTATTATTATCACAAATAATCAGATTGCATCAATGCCACCAATTAATTATTATCATAAGTGACTATCATCAAAGAATGAAAGTTTTTTATAAAATTCTTACCTATTAAACACGACCACAAACCGTAATAGGGTTGGCACAATCCAAGGTGAACAGAACAGGATCGGAAAAAGAAAGGGAGAAAAGAAAAGTCATGTGTTAGAATATTTACTCTTAATTACCTTGACAAATAATAATCAAAACAGAAGAGAAAGTAAATAAACAATGCTTTCATCAATTTTAGTTTATTTTCTAATTCTAAATTTCTCACGTGACATATAAAACATTTAATTAAATTTGAAAATGAAAGTGGCCCTGATCCACAGAAGTCCTGGTTTCCTTTTTATCCTTAACAACTTTGATCCAGCGCCAAAAAAATAGAGTGATAGTGTGAACCTTTCACACCAGGGTAAGGACATCTAGATCTCAAAGCAAAAGTAAACCAGCAGCAGTTACTATCAATAAAAGTAAAAGAATATACATGGATATACGGGTCTCCAGAATCATAATTATGAATGGGACAAATATTTTCAATCTTGTACAGTGCAATTCAAACTTTATAGCCAGTTGTTCAAATGGAAAATAGAAAAGCTGAGAACAAATAGGAGATAGTTTGACAGATATTAAATTACCGTTAACAATTACAAAATTATGAATGTTTGATAGCTCAAATCATTTAAGGAATTTCAAATTGGCAATGTCACTGTGATGTTGATTGTTAATACCACTAACTCTTTCAATACACCTCTGAGTAAATGTATACAGGATGAATAACGTACTCTTTAAAAAATACAATTCTTGATAGGTTCATCATTTTGTCTGTCTAATAATGTCCTGTAACATGCTGTAAACATTTCTTCCTAGAAAGAATGCAAAACAAAAAATTCTACTCGAAAATGAATACCCGATGGCAGTAAAAACATAGGTGCATAAGATAGGCTTAAATTTTGAAGGCAGAATGAGCGATTTGTAAAGCTAATCGTAAACGCTCATCATAATCGCAGTTCCACTGTGTACTGTTTATGCTCACTTCTCTGGCTCCTCCAGGCAATTCTCCCTGGGTGGCCTTAATTGGTCTTCCAGCTGGGTTCGCAAACCTTCACTGTGAATGCTACGTAGACCCACTAGAGGTCAGTGCGTTGACCCCATTTAAACGCGTTTACAAATTGTAAACGCATCTTTTTGTGAGTTTACGATCAGCGATCATAATCGCCGTTTTTCCGTGATTCTACAAAAGTGAGCATGAACGCAACCGTGTTTTAAACTAAACGCGTAACAGATGCCTGATTCTGGCCAGAAAAAGTTAAGCATAAACACGCCCACAAACACATAAAGCATACAGTGTTTAAGTCACTCTATTTTACTACAGCGGAAGTTTGTTGAGGTAGCTTACTGTGCCATGTGTGAACTGGGCTCGAGGGGCCCCGATGTGAACTGATCACATCCCTGGCTAACAATCTGTTCATGGGAGGCAGATGATTGTTTGTAAAATCAAGAACCTATTTGTACAGAAACTGAAACTATCACAGCTGTAGTATTAACGATGAGAGTACCACAGGGTCCCCAGGGTTTGCCTTTTTATTTCAAGAAAGAGTTATTGAACTTGCACAGGTACAGGTTAATTCCCAAACATGTAATTCAGATAAGAGGGGTAGGATACAAATCTCAAAACTATTTGATTTATAAGGGTCATGATCATTCAACTGATCTTTAAATTAGTTGTCTAAATATTGAGCCATTTGAAATATAAAACTGAATAACTTTTTTAAATGTCAAATTTGTGAATATAAATAGGCATTTATAAATACCCCATCAATTTACAAAATATGTTTTTCTTTTATTGAGAAGGATATGTTATGAAACTGTACATGGATGTTGCCAATTTGAAATCAAAGTTGCAAGTTAATCAAATCTCATAGGGCCTATGCTCTAAGACTAATGTTCTGACAGTGCTTTGGCATTGTCATGAATGCGTGGAATCTCAGGAGATATCATTATCAGGTATAGAGTCAAACATCCTCATAAACTAATGGATTTAATGGTCTGATTTATGCCGTACTGAATGACGTGAAACAGAATCACATGTACTGGGTGACTGGGTCCCATGGATCCCAACTGGAAACCTACCCGCNACCGTGTTTTAAACTAAACGCGTAACAGATGCCTGATTCTGGCCAGAAAAAGTTAAGCATAAACACGCCCACAAACACATAAAGCATACAGTGTTTAAGTCACTCTATTTTACTACAGCGGAAGTTTGTTGAGGTAGCTTACTGTGCCATGTGTGAACTGGGCTCGAGGGGCCCCGATGTGAACTGATCACATCCCTGGCTAACAATCTGTTCATGGGAGGCAGATGATTGTTTGTAAAATCAAGAACCTATTTGTACAGAAACTGAAACTATCACAGCTGTAGTATTAACGATGAGAGTACCACAGGGTCCCCAGGGTTTGCCTTTTTATTTCAAGAAAGAGTTATTGAACTTGCACAGGTACAGGTTAATTCCCAAACATGTAATTCAGATAAGAGGGGTAGGATACAAATCTCAAAACTATTTGATTTATAAGGGTCATGATCATTCAACTGATCTTTAAATTAGTTGTCTAAATATTGAGCCATTTGAAATATAAAACTGAATAACTTTTTTAAATGTCAAATTTGTGAATATAAATAGGCATTTATAAATACCCCATCAATTTACAAAATATGTTTTTCTTTTATTGAGAAGGATATGTTATGAAACTGTACATGGATGTTGCCAATTTGAAATCAAAGTTGCAAGTTAATCAAATCTCATAGGGCCTATGCTCTAAGACTAATGTTCTGACAGTGCTTTGGCATTGTCATGAATGCGTGGAATCTCAGGAGATATCATTATCAGGTATAGAGTCAAACATCCTCATAAACTAATGGATTTAATGGTCTGATTTATGCCGTACTGAATGACGTGAAACAGAATCACATGTACTGGGTGACTGGGTCCCATGGATCCCAACTGGAAACCTACCCGCATACACACACACACACACACCCCCACACCCACATTCACTCACGCACACCATCACATACACTCACACTCACACAATGCAGGATGCCAGTTGGGCCTTTTACTAGCCTTGCCCAATTGGACAAGTAGTTAAAAGGTAATACAAAGTTTTGGTATGGGGTCATGAATTTGGTTCAAATGAACATACTTGAAGCATATGCAATTTTACAATATTCAATGATCAAAATTGAGTCTTAAGTTATGAAATTGTAAATAATAAACTCTTTATGTTGTATAGCGCCCTCTCAAGTTAACATTCCTTAAGCTTTAAAACAATGTTTCTTGACTACAATCGACCGATTTGCTATTCCCGTTTGGAAAATATATATCAGAACTGCATAAATCCCAAGATTTTTATGGTCGCAGCTACCATGGAATGGCCTAAGGCGCTATTTGAAAAATTTGAAATTTATCGGGAGCACCTGTAAATTTTGTATTATTCAATTTCTCGAAAGCATAATTTTTTTTAGGGGCTGAATTTTCTAGTGCATAGATTACATCCACAGGCACATCCAAATATATCAAATTGTAAAGAATTGCTATCCATCCAATTTTCAAAACTTCCCAAAACTTAGCATTATCTTTAAGATATTATCTACAAGATCAATATTTAAATTTATTTACCAGAACCCTACAAATCTTCTTGTTCACAGGTTCTTTTTTCGGTATTATGAAAAAACCAAAGGAACCAGTTGGCCCTTGTGTATACATGTGGCCTATGAGAATAGGAGATTTCAGTAGCCATCGGGCTCCGTTCATTTTAGGGCTAGGGTTAGGTGTAGTGTATGGTTCAGGTTTGAAGTTAAAAATATAATTTATGTAGGAAATTGACCAAAGAGCAATTGTCATTTAACCTTGTGTAATAAACCTCTAGACCTGGGTTATCCCCAGGACCACGGCTTTCTCCACTGAGCCATAAACCCTAAAATTAATTAAAATGTGGAGGTCAAGTTAAAAATAAATAAAAAATAGCAAGCAAGTGCTTCAACAGACATCCCAGTCATAATTGAAACTCCCAATACCCATTTCCTTGTGTTCTTAAGCAAAACATCCATTCAAAAGATAGCCTCGTTTAGAGTTCATGCAGCGCAGCAGCTCACGAGTGGGTTTATAATAACCTCTAATTAATTGTCTCTCACTTCCACTAATTCTTCTTATCAATCAGCCATTAGATGTCAATTGAAACTAACTTCACCATAAGGGCCCACTCATGTATGAATGATCTGAGAATGATTCCAATCAAGGAAGGGGAAAAAAAGAGATAGAGAGCAAAATATAGACATGTACCTGTTTTGGTTGTGGTTGTGAATATGCCAAAAATGGTTTTTAATTAAATTTATAGTGTAACTTATATCAAAATAAGGTACCTGTTTGTTTCAGAATAAAGTCACAAATAGATCATTCGACTGAGTCAGAGAGGCCTACCACTTTTTAAATTACATATTTATAATTGCATTATTATTCTGCCACTTTTTGGTAATCTACCGGTATGTACATTTTTTTTCTTTTCAAGTCAATTTTTCAAGTTAATATATTTACATGTTACAAAAATTATGTTTGTCATTATTTTGAGGGATCCACATTTGACAAGCTCTACTTTTCAGTGGGTCCCTCCATTTTCACAGGTTTAACTTTAAAAAAATAAAAAATAACTTTTATACTGGATATTTATGTATACTTTCCATTTTATAACTTTAAACCATGAAAAATGCATTACCGGTATATTATTGTATATTGAATTGTATATCTGATTTCTTGTCAAAATCACTGTTCTGTTGGAAATAAAAACTGAAACTGAAACTGAATAATAATAATATTGATTAATTAGGAGTTCTAAAACAAAAAGTACCAATCTTTATAATACAAAGTAACAGAATGTAAGAGAAACATCAAATCAATAAAATGGGTAATTCATAATAAAGGGAAGAAAAACGTTTTAGGAGATCTTTTTAAAGTGGCAAGACAGGTTAATTCACTGATAAAAAGTTGGGGTATTATTGTTCCACGTTTATAAGGCAGTGATTGTAAAACATTTCTCAATAGATGAGTGTCTGGATTTGGTAAAAATTGGTTTGTAATATATTTCTCAGTTGTTGAGCAAAAGAATTTTAACATTCACTACCAAAGTGCCAAAGAAAGTCATGGGCTATCAAGAATTTTATTTACAACACTTGATCCGGATAGAATTGTTATTCTTCATGCTGCGATATATTTTTGTATGGCAGGATAGCAGGAACAGTCAGAAAGCATATAGGACAACCCATGAATGCATGGAGCAGATATGATGTGCTCTATGTAGTTTATTCTAGGTGCAGATCCACTCCGTATTCATCTCTATCAGTTTGTGGACTTGCACCAACATGACAATGATAACTAAACGTGTAGGATTCAAGATCAGAAATTTTAGATAACACTCAAGACTGCCTCAAACATCCTCAAGACTGCCTCAAACATCGCCTCCCTGCTAAGCCACACCCTCGCTGATTTATGCGCAGGTTTCAGAACCAGGGCAAATCTTGTCATCACTCTTCTACCAATCCAAACAATAACAGGGGGCAATGGAAGACCTTGTTTGACATCTCAAAAACTTGTTCCATCTTAACCAAATGCTCAAAGCCATTATTACCAAGAGTAGTGATTATTCTCATGTACCTCATCTACATTCAGGTCCCAGAGTAGCTGAGGAACACTGTGACCCTCAACGCATTCTGCAGCTCTTTTCTGAACTCCGCTCGAGTTTACACTTTCTACTTTTCATCTGTCAAGAACCAGTAGGGCATTGACTCAAATCCTTGAGTTAATGCCCTTCTAGCTCCCAGCAGATCATCAGATGAAGAAGTATGAACTTGAATGTGTAGGGTTCCTGATTACATTGAATTTTCCTTGTGGAATTTTGTCCTTTTAAAAATTCAAAATAGAGAAGAAAAACAGTATCAACAAAAGAATTTCAAATCAACAATAGATTAGATTGAGGCCCACACTGTATGCTTGTTTCCTAGGTGGCAAAGTTGAAATTAAATTGTTGATCAATATACAACTGATTTTCAAAGTACTTGTTCAAGCACGTCTGTGACATAATTCCTGTTACCCATTCATCCATATATTAGACCATTAATAAACTAACTATTCCCTTCATCCATAATTTACAACTAGATAGTATCAGATACAGAAGTATGCCAGTTCATTACAAGTATAGTATACCATATGTGTCATCTATTTTTTTTTTAAATCAATGAATCATCTCTGGAACAACAGGTATGGATGCATTGGTAAAGGGAAATATGTGTTATGCCATGAACTAATCATTTAATTTCTGAAAAGCCGGAACAAAGTTGCAAGGTCTAATGAACAAAAATATGGAGGACTTTGTCTATATTTTAACATATGTAAAAGTTTAAAATTAAAGTTTAAAATTAATTAAAATTAAATACATGTACAGCCCCCCCCCCCAAAAAAAAAAATCTCCATCGCACTGGTGTAGCTATTCAGTAACACTGTTTTTATGCAACTTTCAATATGACATGTGTAATGGCAGCTCGTAATTTTAAAAGACATGGTATCTAATTCAAAATGTATAGTTCGTTTTCAAGTAATTTCTGTTTGACTGAAATCTTTATGCCTACCGGTACATTCGATTCTTACATATATATGCTTCAAAAAGAAGTACAGTGTTTGTCCATGTCTAGATTATTAATTCTAAGTTTTCTGGCAGGTGAATTAAATTACATGTTTCACCTAAATGCCATGTTGAAAAGATACATTTAAATTAGCATACTTGATTGCAGTTACATTTCTCTTAAGATATTTCACTAATCAATTATTTCTTTAGTTTGTTATGATTGTTTTGCAACAAAAAATGTCAGTGTTCATTTGGTAGTTTTGCACATATGGCACAAATTACATGCCCATTACTCTGAGCCTTATGATCAAGTCTACATACATGTACATGTACCAAGCTATACCACTGATCTTGTAATTCAAATCAACAATAGTTAGATAGAGAGCTCAGATATGGAAATGATTTCAATTATAGCTTAGGGGAATCACTGCATTCATCGCAATATCAAAATCTCATGCATGACTGAACTTTAAGAAATTTGATGTCCTCTTTTGAAATTAAATCAAAGACAGCCTCAATGATATTTCCAGAGTTTGACGATGTTATTCATCGATTGCACTGCCAGTTGAAAGGTCAGTGCCAGGGACGATTAGCCATTTTCGCTTTCAAATTCCTCTTGGTATTTTCATTGTATCACCTGCAAACAAATTTGACAATATAGAGGATTATTGTGTTTTCCAGTCAATATAAAAAGCACTACATATGAAAGGAAGGTTGCCAATAAATTTTGCACACTGTTTGGTGCCAATGGACTAGAACTTGAGGACTTGATGTTGTGTTAGTTTTTAAAGTACCTATCTTTCATGATCAGATCTTTAAAATATTTTAGTCTAAAGATTCCAGGCGACAGTTAAAAAATGAGCGGAGGATGCATTGTAATCTTAAGACAAGCTAATTCGCAGGGTCATTGTACAAACTGTAGTATATAGTGGAGATGATTAGGAGATGTAGGATTGTCAAAATATTTTATGTTAAAAGCAGGATCTTCAAAATTGTGATATCCAAGAAACTCATCACAATGAACTGTATGACCTCTACTTCTACCATGTACAACCATTATGATCTGGAAGTGGTTATGAAATCTTGATCAACCAGGATCATGAGCGTAAGTAAACCACTCTGAAATCCTGGCCTGGCCTGGTCTGGTCTAACCAAGGCGGCCCACCAGCTTCCTGCATCAACTTCCTTCCCGAAAGCCATAATTCATTCACAAAATCAACACGATAATATCCAATTTACAGGACTTATCTGACCCATCCCATTGATATATCACTTCCAGGGTGTCAAAGTTCAGGTTGAAGAACGTGCCAATTAGATGCCACAGGACTAATAAAGGAGTCACAAGTTATTAGTTGTCAGGGCCATAAAAGCCTGGCCTTAAGGCCCACATAGACATTTCCATATTATGATAAGGGATGGTACATGGCTGTCTACTCACAATACATACAGGCCTACATACATGTACATGGTTTTCATGATAGAGCAGCAATTTAAAAAAAAACTTCAGATTTTACTGTAGAAAGCCAGCCTTAGTCGACTCCATACATGAAAGAGATAAAAATTTGATCAATTGATTACATCCATTAACAAAAAATCTGTCAATATGACGATTAACTTCTTTTTTCTGGCATCACTAACATTATTCTATAAGTTATATCTAGAGAGTTTCCATTATTGGACATCATTATTGACCCCCTAAATTCATATGTCACGTACATGAAACATCAGAGAGAACCGCCCCCTTGTGTACATTTACTGGCTCCAGCAGTATCACAGTGATACATTCAGGGGCCCATGCACATTATGTACCTTTAAACAACTCTATCCTACAGGGTGAAATGTTGAGACACTTTATAGACAATAGCTCAAAATATTAAAGGGGCATTTTTAATACCTTTTTTTTTTTTTTTGCATTCAGGGAAATATTGATCTTGAATAGACACCTTGTCTTTAATTTTTACTATCTCATTAATTGCTCATTAGCTTCTTCTGATTATCTTTGTACTCATTCTACAAGCTGAAAGAAAGGAAGTGGTGGGAGTCAGTTAAAATATACACATATCCCTGAATTACTTCTTCACTTCCTTCCGGCCATAATGACCATCAAAACCACTCTTTACACAACACTAAATGCACTTTGAAAGCTTATCAGTCATAAAGACACTTCAAAGCCTATAAAATGTAGTTTAAATCGTTCACAATTCATCACGAATCTAAATGGAATGATGTATAACTTCCACATGAAAATCATGCACTGTTTGAATTTAATTTAGCCTTTTTGAAATGCCGGTATTCAACAAATTAATATATAATGAAATGTTAGAATCCTCTTGCTTCATAGCCCCATTTAGGGCTTGCCAAAGGTGGACACTACTTTCACAAGCCATTTTCATTAGTATATGAAAAACACATTAACTTATAAAAGAGTCACGATTCACTGATGAAAAATAAAATATTAAATAAATGAAAAACTAAAATAAAAATCTTCAGGAATGTAAAATAGAGAAGAGCATCAAAATATATCTGTCAGGTGGTAAACCATTAAAGTTGTGAGCTGTCCATAAATGATTTGTAGGAAAACATTGCTTGACGAGGACATGCTTTTATCTCTCAAACAACATACGGTACATGAACATGGCAAAATAAGCAAGGCTCACTATATACATGTAGCTTAATTATAAATCATGTGCCTATAACCCTATACGTTTTTACTGTACTTATCAGAGCAAATAAAATATGCTGATATGCCAGTAACCTTATAAATACTTGGGCCTAAATTATCTTCCCCAGAAACAGATATGCAATTACAAGTAATGACACAAATAGAGGCAATGACAATGAAATATTAGCTTGAAGGAAAGATTTCTGTCAAAATGAGACAGAGCATAATAGAAACATGTGAAGATTTATGAAACAGCTTTAGACATAATACAAATAAATAGATACAGGAGACTATTTTACCCTCAAAATATGACCACCTCAGTCACTTTATACCTTGGAGACAAGGAATGGATAATGGTGGGACAGTGTCAAATGAAACCTCATTTTGTATTCTTTTCTCACAGAAATGGAATCAAATTACCCATCAATTTTGCTCTGGAAGTTTCAGATCCTAACCTTTCAAAAAAAAGGTCTCACGATGTCACACTAAAGAAAGCACAGTAAAATGAAAAGTGTGTTTTGGAAGAATTTCAAAGGTAATTTTGAGGGCAAACAGAAATGGTAAAAACAATGAAACAGGATGAGTATATCCATGAATTCACCATTGAAGAAATCATGTGGGGAATTAGCCATACACATATCTTTCCAAGAAAGCTATTTGACTTCTAAGGATCTTTTTCAAATGACATGCAGCAGGGAGACAATGATTTGTTCAAGTACTTAATAAACATGTGCCCCCCCCCCTCCAGCAATTTAAAGGTGTACCGTGTAAGAAACATTTTCTTTTGGCTTGTTTACTCACAATTTTGAATAAAATGCTTTAATCCTAAATGATTGCTTATTTTAATAGTCAGTACAATAAAAGCAGATAATTTTGTGTGCATTGAAATATTCAAAAAATTTGCAAGAGAATCAGTCACACATTTCATAAGTTTTAGAAACAGGAGAAAATTGAGCAGGACTTTATCTGGACTTCTTTATACCGGTAACTGATACAGGGTTAGGCTGGCTTTAGACTTAGGTTTGGACTTAGGGTTAGGCTTAGGTTTGAGCTTCGGGCTAGGCTTAGTTTTAGGCTTAGGATTAGAGTTAGGCATAGCTTGAGGCATTAAACTTTCTTTTTGAAGGGGGACCATTAAACAGTCTGTAAGTAAAAACTTCCTCAAAATAAATTGGGTCCGTACTTTATATTGTGGGCTGCCATATGTCTTGGGCATCTATTAGTGTCGAGCCCTGCTCTAGGGTTAGGGTCAGGTTCAGGGTTAGGTATACTCTTTTGTCCAGAGTTGAAATTAAGAATCCAATTATTAGAGGATATTGTCCCCGGACCATTTTGTGTACAAGTACAGGAAGATGTCCACAGGTCAAAAGGGTTAGATAGCAACATCTGCCAGACAGTGTTCAAGTGTTTATAATATCAGCTGCCTGGGAAAAAGGAAGAAGCAACAAAATAGATCTGTTTCCATTCCAAAGTTCTTGACTTATCCTGAAATTTAAAGCGCAATTTCTTTGAAGGGAATAGCTTTAAAGTTCATTTATGCAATATAATTATGATCCTTTAAAATGCATTCTTTTCACCACTCTAATAAAAAATTCTGCATGTATTTTTGAAAGAGCTATTGAATATTCCCCAAATAAACTTGCTTGTTTTGACATATTCTATGTGTTTTGCTCTAGAACCCCATTCGTTCATGGACCATAGATGGGGCATCATAACAATGTTACAATGAGCTAATGTGTGCTGGAAAGTATTGTGATACTAAAACAGATTCTGAAGTTATGACTCCTGACATGTACAATGATAAAAATTTGATTCATCTTCATCGAAATTGCCAGAATTGGATTGGGTGGGTGTTCCCCAGACCTGGGTTTAAACATGGTCTAAACAAGCAACCGATCTGTAACAGGTAGATGAGATAAGGCACATTCAAGTCTCTGTTCTTACTTGTTTAAAGTGCACATTGTTTTGACTAAAAAAGAAAGACCACTCTTAATAATAACTGAATTTTATAAAGTGTATTATGAAGTCTATGGTAATGTAGAAAGTACATGTTAATTACTATTCTAGATGGCAATTAGAAAATTGCAAAAGAGGGACTTTATAATCATGTGAGTTTATAAAATTCTCTTGCATTTATATCTTGAATGAAATCATACTTTCCAAGTAAAAACTCAAAGTAACCATTTTCATAAAAATGGTTACTTGGACTGTGTGGTGGTGTTTTGACATTTTTGCTTGGTTCTAATAGGAAGGGTTTTGCTACATTCCTGAAGATTATGCATTATAATCAATATGGTAAATCAGATAGCTATACAAAATATGCTCTGGATCGCTTCGAAGAGAGCGTTCTCAGAGAATGAAAAAGTGACATTCAGGATTCACAAACAAACATCAGTGCAGTGCTCAAATTTTTCTAACAATTAAGATTAAATTTTTCATCAATTTTTTCAGTGATGAATGATTCTTGAAAGGGGGAAAAATGTGAACAAGGCTCCTGAAACTCTCTCACGGTGGGAAAATTTCCTGAATATGAACTTGGCCTATTTTCAGAAGACCCTATCAGTTTCTGCCCGCCTCCCCGTCTGCCGATTTGTCTCTCTTTAGTCTGTTATTTCCAAATATCAATTACCCTCCTCACAAGTGTCTGTAACAAGAGACTTCTACAAGTAGTTTTCAAAGCGGTCCTTTCCATTTCGAGCAGCAAACTTAGGATTTCTGTAACAATACAATTTTGTGGCACTCGTGTAACATTTAAAATGATCCTTTTTTAAGGTACCTTCAGTCCTATTTATAAACATTTTGTTCAGGTGTATGGTGTATGGAAGGTCTCTACATAATAATTTTGGGAGGAGGGGATTATAAAGGAAATAAAAACAGGAATAGAAATAGTGATAGTAATATAAGAAGTAGTAATAGTAAAAGTAATATTAATGGTAGTAATAGTAGTTGTAAAAATAGTAAGAAAAGTGCAAGTAGTAGTCGGAGTATAGAGAGAGTAAACCAGTACAAATAAGTAGACCGCTAGACCCACGCAAAAAATCACTAACCAAAATCATCTTCTTTTTTTGCACTGCTCGTTAATGTATTGCCATTTCATGGAATTGATTGCATGGACCTTCTTTACTCCTCAAATTGGCACCAAGCCAGCGTACTTTTGCAAAATGTATATGATTTAGGATTATTGATATCAATGTCAATTGTATTGGTTTTTATCTAGTTCACCGCAACCCCATCCCCACCTCACCCCATCCCACTTTTTACAAAGTCTTAAATTGAATGGGTTACCTAAATTTCAGATCAAGTATGACAAGCAAATAATATTTACGAGAGAAAACTTTTTTCTTTTGACAAATTAATGCCTTGGGCTAAAATACCTCTTTACAAGTTCAAAGCGGATGAAAATTAATGGCGAAATTTTGTAAAAGCAATTATTCAATTGGAGAGCAAAGTTCGGGCTCTACATTTCCTGCTTTTGAGCCATTTTCATTCATTGATTTCATGCAAATACTTTGGGAGGCTACGGACAATGGGATGAGAGACAATAAATGTCATATTCTATCACTCCAGACAATAGTTGACTGAAGGAGGATCTATTGTAGATCTGTACAAAAGAATTTCTAGGATTTTGTTCTATTCTATTTGGTTTATGATGCTTTTGTACAGTAATGTAGCCAACAGCATCATAAAATTTAGAGAGAAAATTCAAGAGTAGCGCAATTACATTGCAGAAAAACTCTTTTGAAGAAAAAAATGTTTATTTTATTTTAAAACTAACAATTACATTTTACTGAAAAAAAAACATAAAAATTGTAGGTGTTTGCTTGTTCTTTTGCTCTGCATACGTTAGCACAGAAGCAAAAGAGAGTAACGAGACCAAAAACTGGACCAGTATTTTGAGCGCAAGCATTTACACCGCAAAAATCTGTGTGACAGGTTTATCAATTTGGGTGTTTTTGTTCAATGTTGGGTTTATGGGTAGTTGCCTAGCAACTTCCAAAAATATACAGAATGTGAGAAAAACCTATGGTTTTAGCTTGCAGTGTAAATACAGCTAAAATTGGTACTTCTAAAATACAACTTTTTCAGAATGCCAAATGTTGACATTTTGACATATGTACAAGAAAATGTGAATAATTATTATAGGCAACAGATGTCAGAGTCATACAACTTTCAAACTGTTGGGAGGAGCAGGAATTTTTGATCTGGAAGATGGATCGATGTACTTGGTTGCCAATGGAATCCAAGAAATTGGGGTAAAATGACAGATTCTCTGGCTGTCTTCTGGTTTTCACCCATCCATATGTTAAGTTTCTGTTGTGTTGACAATGACATGGGGGAACAGAAGTTTCAGTTAGCTTTCAGTTGGTTTCTTGATGTCTAAGTTTAAAAGAAATATATACCGGTAGGTACAATTTTGTAATTTTCTTTTGATTCAGTCAACCTCCTTTCCCTTCATGTTTATTTCCTAAAATCAGGGAAAAATAATATTTATTTTTCGGGCTACTTTTAAACCTTGCCTGCATGAAAATAACATTCTAAAATTTGTTTTGCATTGAACTCTAATCAAATTTTCAGGGGCTATTTGGGGCATTTTCAGGGCTATTTCGCCCTGAGCCCCCGCATATTTTTTTCACTGCCTCAAATATATTATTATACTTTCAGGTTTTGTTTCCTTCATTCTCTTTATTCTTTTTTTCCCCTGGACAAAACCTTTTTTATGTCCACACATTTGCCTCTTTGCATCATCTCATTTCCTTTCTTTCAATGGTATAATTCTATCTATTTTCCTTTATTTATGAAATGTAGAGTTATAATAACACATCCAACAACAAAACAAAAAAAAATAAAAAACCAAAACCAATACAATTGACAGGATGACTGGATTCTCTGTACATGTTCGGAAGTACAGTAAACATCATGAGAAAGAAAAGGATTGTCATAGCTAACATTACTTACTGGAAAGAATCATTCAACCAGATAGCCATAACATCTCTCTACCACAAGTAAAGCTCATGTACATGTACATCATGCTATTCAAAGTATGATGCATGTATATTGCATAGACAATTTTTTTTCAAATGTAAATTTGCTATGAGCAATCAAACCATAATCTATTCAAGTTCAAACTCTCAAGAGGGTACGACTCAAAACCACATCCAGAGTTATGTTATTATAAATATGGAATACAATAAAAAAAGGTTGGGCTCCGGAGGATTAACTTGATTTTTTTTCCTCAAAAGGGCTGTTTTATTACCCTCTAAAATACAGACAGGGAACGTTTCAAATAATGCTCAATTTAATGTTTTGAAGACAATTCAAGAGTCTGTTTTTTATGAATGAAATAGAGCATGCAGTATGCAAGGATGCATATAGATAATAGACTGCGAATCAGCATAAGCAGTTTGTCTATTACTCTGGTATGATCCATGGTAACAGACGTCATACTTTCCTAATCCCCTTTCATACGAGTCTCCGACGACCACGGGGGTGGTATGACAGCTTCCAGCAGGGCTATACTTCTAACCCTTACCTTCTTACTACATTGTTTGATCATGTTGTACATTGTTATAAACATGATCATCATCTTCATGATTCATTTAGATGATGAGCAATGTACAACATGCATATGGATTATAGAGCTATTTTCAAAAGTAGGGAATGAACAGCTAAAATACATATTTGCTTTTATCATAACAGTCTAAAAGTATCAAGATCGATGAATACAGATTTTAGAAAATAAATCTGAATTTCATGAACAATAAATCTTTACTCCAATAATGTTGATGAACCAAAAATAAATAAATTACAAATAAATCAAATTTTGAAGAAAAAGGTCAATGATCATCCCTCACCATCAATCATGTTTAACTATCTGAAATCCTTACAACAGAGTGTAGAATTTGTGGAAACAAATAGGGTTGAACCAAACAATTGAATGGATGTCTGGATTATTAGTATATGTTCAGAAGTAAAGTAAACATTTTTTACCCCAATATCAATCTTGTCAAAACATCTATGAATTCTGTTTGGGCTAATACTTTATTCAGTCAGGTATTGTTAATATATATACTGTATATATATTTAAATTCTGTTTTGATTTCAACTATTGTATATACTATGTTTTCGCCTTAAGAAATTAAAACAAGCGCAGCTTCCACCTCCCTGACCCGGTCGATCCAATCATCAATCCTTACATGACATATAATACTCATTAGTGTGTAACGGGTATGATGTTGATGTCTGGTGAGGAAAGACAAAACACTGATGACCCTTGATTGATCCATGAGCATAGAAAGCTCATCCAGACATGGCCCATGTATCACGATTCCTATTCATACTTGAATTATGAGTCCTATTCATACTTGAAATGTAAGACATGGACCATGTATCAGGAGTCCTACTTGAAATGTAAGACATGGCCCATGTATCAGGAGTCCTACTTGAAATGTAAGACATGGCCCATGTATTATGAGTCCTATTCATACTTAAAATGTAAGACGTGGTCTATGTTTCATGAGCCCTGTTCATACTTGAAATGTAAGACATGGCCCATGTATCATGAGCCTTATTCATACTTGAAATGTAATCTGTTTTCAAAAGGCCATTTTAGGCCAATATAAGCCAGTCCAATGTGACCAAATTTATACCAAAGTGCCTCAATATGAATTATTTTATTCACATGATACAAATAATTGTATTTCAATAGTCAGAATGCAAATTACATACGTTACTTGTTGCTAGGTAAACCAAGCCATGTTTGTCCTACCAAGCAACAACTAATGTATGCAATTTGCATTCTGATTACTAGGATACATCTATTCATAACATGTGAATGAAATAATTTGTATCGAGATGCTTTACAAAGGCATATGCAACATATGGTTACGTTACGAAAATTGCCTATTAGTATTACACTACACTTCTCTCACACAAGCAGGGAAAGATGAATACAAGTTGTATTTTAACAATTAAAATTTGAATACACTGTATGATTGAAATGAGAAAGACAGTTTTTATCAATAGCACTTAATATGAAATATGATAAAACTTGAGTGAGATTAAAATTCCATGGTTTCAATTTATAATTGTATATGCAGGGCTACACACTAAGTATTGTGGAAGTGGGTCTCATTCAAACTTCTTAAAGCCTGTATGCATGAGCCCTGTGTAACAAAAAAAATAGCAGTCTAGACTTAGATTTTGGGCACCAATGTCTCATGGTCACCTGCTAGCATCGAGCCCTATTACATGGACTGAATATGAATGCTTTTTAGTGTGAGATATGTATATTTGAAAATCACTTCTTTGAGAGTAGATTCTTTGAAATATGATACTTTTTCATTTTGATGAGAAGGGGTCATTTCCAACAAGCATTTTAGTGCTTTTTATGCCCCCACTACTTTTATTTACAAAATTAACTTGTCTCTGAGTTGATTTGTGTTGTTTTATAGTGTAAATAAATGATCTGATTTACATGATCACTGTTTCATATGTGAACAGGGCTAATAAGAACAGATTGGATGTGAGGACAAGTATCCTTGTAGCAATCATCAGTCACTTTAATCTTTAGACTAATATTCCTCTCTCAATGAAGGACAACAAAGCAATTGGTGTGCATGTGCTTGTCACGACACTTTGGCAAGAGAAGAGGAACAACAACAATATCGCCAAATTCGTAATTTGGGAATTCTAGCACATCAGGGATGAAGTGATGAGGATGATTATGGTGCCAATGACTATATCATTTGCACTAGAATGTTTTGTGAAGGTTCTTGTGGATTAGCCATAAAGTTGATGATAAATGCATACAAGTACACTTTCATCACATAAGAATACCCTCCAAGAAGTTAGTGATGCACTCTTTTCATTAGCTTTTTTGTCAAAAACTTGTGTAAAATTTAAAAATCATCGTCATGATGAAGGAGATTCATACATGTACTCATCACTTTTTCAAACATAACAAATTTTGAGACATAAAAACACATCAACAATCACTAGGAGTGGGACCAGAGACAGTAACGACATGTAACGTACTGGCTATTCGATGATAGAATTGTCATAATAGTGTGACTGCCTTGGTACAAATCACATCTAGGACTCGTTCTATAAACCTCTTATCCAGGAACCTTGCTCTCGTTCCATAAACTTTAGGGTAGATAAAAGTCAGAGAGGAGGAGCATAACGACAGATATAAGATAATCTCAGCATAGATTGTACAGACCTAGAGACTAGGGATGAGCTATTATTATGCATCCGAGCAAGTCCTTGATTTGCATTGCTTGCATTCCAATAACAGCGTGATACCACAGCCAGGAGAACATACCATGCACGCTTTCTAAACGTTATATAAACTCAGCCTCATATCAATTTCATATAGGTATGCATATTCACACTTCAACTACTCATAAAGTCGTACTCAAAACAATCATGTGAGAGCAAGAATAAAAAGACAAATCTGTCAATCAGCAATTTTTATTATTCTATGACTTTTCAAAGAAACAGTTACAAGACAGGTGACAATATTAGTGTTGCCAGTCAAACAGGGACAACCAAAATATTTTTAGGCAAATTAAAGATGCTTTGATAATTCATATTAATTTGGTTTCAACAGGAGAAAAAACAATGGGATATAGTAATTGAAAAATCCAGAAATATTGGGTATAGAATAATAAATTTACATGTGTAAATTTTCTGATGATACTGGCAACTCCCTTATAACTGTGCACTGAATAAACAGCAGGATAAACTTCATGCTCCTAGCTTGCCTCAAACAGGTATGGCATTCTAAAATCAATTAACTCTATTTTTAAAATTCAACCAATTAAACAGGTACACAGGGGTTCAAATGACAAAACCATTCCACAATACTGGGGGAAAAGCACTTTGGATTGGTTCCGAAATGAAAAATCAGACCAAATTTGTTTTCCTTACTATTCAACACTAGCTAGCATTACATGCTAACTAAACCTGACACTCTTAACAGTTACACTCACAGGCTCATGCATATCCCAAATGTTGAAACATTGTTGTTTTCTGTCGCCACTTAACCCCTCTCTCTCTCTCTCATACTCCTTTCAGCAGCTTCTAAAGACGTTGAACTAACGAAGCGCGTTATTGAGAATGACATGGCGTAACTCTAACCAGGTGTGATATGCATCTCGCTAATCATGCATTACGTGTTTTCTGTGATAATTTTGACCAGAGACTCACACTATGGAATCTGTGCCTATCCCCAGTGTGGGTCGGGACCACTGGATGTTACAGCGCTGGGCAGAGAGTAATTGAAATTTTGTGATAATGCAGAAATTATGAAAATTTGCAGTATCACACCAGCTGATCTAGATTGCAATTTGAAGACAGATTGTTCTTCTTTTGTTTGTTTATTCTCTCCAAAATAATTTTCTTTGGCAGTCTCTTTGTAAGCAGTCTCTCTGTAACTCAATTACCTCCTTCATAACAGGGTAGATTTTACAATGATTGGAAAATTGTTCATTTAATGATATCATTATCAATCAAACTATAGAATTCATATCAACCGAATACGATCAACCGAATAGCCATAAAATGGATCCTATCTATTCTCTCTCCCCCAATGTACGTGTACATGTATAACCTCCAGCATGCAGACTGAACCAAATGATGGCTATCTTCATAAGATATAAAGCAACTGCATTTTTCAATAAGAGTTCAGAAATATATTTTAAATAAATACAACAACAATGGTAAAACACACCTTATTTTAAAGTCTCCCTTTTAGGGAACCCCTATGAAAGGTGTTAAAATTTACAAATTCAAACTTCTTCATTGAGGTGGATTCCACTATAATTTGAAACTGATTCAAGTCAAAAGTGATACGATCCCTATACCTGGACTGCTCTGAAATTAGCAAGTAAAATTGATCGGGCAAAGAGTTATTCCTGTTGTACCACAAAGAAAAATATTATCATGCTTATTGAAAACAATTTTCCTTAACTAAATTTGATTTCATTGAAACTTTAAGAATTTTTCTTTTCATCAGATGAAAACGATTCACATGTAATATACCTGTACTATATGTCTGCCAACTAGGTAAAGATGTAAGCTAAACATTCCAAATACATGTATCATCATATCCTAGAGTATCAAATATCCATGCCCTAAGTAAACCAGAATCAGAAGGAAATATGAGGAGGATAAGGTCTACCGATACCACAACATGTTTTATTGAAGCTACCTGTAATATATGTACATGCTATGTAAGAATCCAGTGTATATTGTAACCCAGTAGCTGAAAAGATGTTTTTAAACAACCACATTTTGCCTTGATCTGGCGCCAACGTAAATAAGGCTGCTTTGTTGTCTTTTGTAGAATGATTTGTACTGTCCATACATTTGTAATACTACTACATTCATTTGTATTGCACTTTTCATTGCCATTTCGTGGTCACCAAACGGATATGTGAATTGGATCTAACATCCAATAATCAGTTTTTAAACACTTAATAAGGCATTTGAGACTAGGATATGTTTGAAAGAAATATTTATGTAGGCATATAAAATAACCTAAGACCAACAGCATGTTTAAAGTTCAAAATAATTGTCTTTAGTGAATTCCTTCTTTTTTCAATTTTTAAAACTTTGTCCATTTGATGTATCTCTGTTAAGAACCACAAGGGCATGAGGCAACGCCCTTTTGGCTCTCTGCGGATATTTTTGTATTTTCAAGATACACTGTGCATCATTCTTTATCAGAAAAAAAAAATATTTATCATTCACAGGAAAGGTTGCCAATTTGACGGGGTTTGATATTTTTAACCTTTAACGAAGTTCCAGTCATAAACTGGTTGGATCTCCCATTAGGCAACTATACACACTGACAGTCATAAGTATGTAGCATAGTCATGAGTATATAGCATTCACAGGAAAAGTTGCTAATTTGAAGAGAATTTGATCAGTTTAACCCATAACAAAGTTCTACAGCCTTTTCACACACAAGTAAAATTCTTTAAAGCTGATTAATTTGAAGAGCTTTAAACTAAACAGCTTTACATATGACATCATTCACACACAGAGATTTTGATGCGATCAATTCGTGATTAACTGCACAGTAGTGCGCAATGAAGGTCAGGTCATATCAAACAAAGCACGCGCTCCATCCAATTTAAACGCGTATAACCGTTCACACACAAAATGTCAAGCTCTCTAGATACGGACTTTGTTTCTTCAGCCTGCTTTGAACGGCGTATGAATCGCGACTTTGTTTCTGTCTGAACGCTGTATAAACGACGTTCACACAGGGAAAATTTTCTTTACAGATGTTTTAAACTGTTTAGTTAAACAGCTTTAAACTAGTCAGCTCTAGATACGATGAATTTTAGCTGTGTGTGAAAAGGCTGTATGTCATGAATAGGTTAGATGCCCCCTTCACACTGACATTCATGAGTATGTAGTGTGATGATTCAGGGGTAGGAATGTGGTAACAGCATTCCGACATGGAGTCAGCAACCATGCTCAATAAACCATCCAAATCTATGCTTTAATAAATACTTCTAACACTATCAAACACTAGACTAAAGGGAAGACATTGCTGAATGAAAATGAAAACTTTGTAAAAGCACCATCAGCAAGAGCAGAAGTAGTGGAAGTAGCAAGAAGTAGGAGAAGAGAAGTAGTAGTTAATGAATAATCATAGAGTCTTGGAATCGCCCTCAACTGGATTTTCTGTAAGTCTGTGTGATCAGGTTGTAAGTAGTATAAGTAATAATTTAGAAGTAACTTTAGAAGCAGCAACACTAGCAGTGAAACCATCGTAAACCGGAAACTATACCTTTTTGTCAAGAGTATATTCTTGAGGAACAATCATACAGTGTACTTCTGAACAATATGAGAATCCTGGATACACAACTGAGAAAAGGGTCAGTGCTCAGTGCAGTCTAAAGTCTATCCAAGAACAGCAGAGACATAACTACTGATGGTTTATGATGAAGTTGTTTATACAGCCCTCAATTAAATTGTATGATTTACAAGACTGAATACCTACATTTGTAACTTGGGTGCTAATAACAAGTAACAAATCATATTTTATACCTCACAAGTTCTTTGAAAGATGTTCTAAGATACTTGGACATGACTATTAGCCACTCTGATCACTTCTTCCTTACTTCAATTCATAGATGGTGATAATTTCTAGAAAGGTTTTTTTATAACTTTTTCATGATTCACATCATCGTCCAGTTTTACAGATTAGAAAAACATAAACATATTTCACAGTTACAAAATACAATTCCCATACAAGAGCTCAAGATTATCTTTAGACTTCACTTTGAAGACTTCTACTTGATAAAGTTCAAATATTATAACATTTACACAATTTCAATTTCATACTCTACTGAAAATTCATTTCCGAAGCTCCATAACAAGAGATAATTCAAACCACATGGTTGAAATTCTTTGCATTGTAACACTTTCAGACAAAATTTCAATCACTATGGAATCCAATATTTTAACTGATGTTTTGGTTAGCAAGTGTAAAAGCTTGTCAAAGATGTTGACATACATAATGTACTAATACAGCCTCAAAGGCAAGCAAAACAGAGAAATACTAATAAAGAGAAGGTTGAGTTCTGGGAAGAGGTGAAAAATAATTCGTGAACTTTATCATTTGTTATAATGCAAGTGTGGAAGAACATCAGATAAGACATGTTCCCTGAAAAGCATGGCTCTTCAAAATGCCTTCATATTCTATATATGTCATGTTTATCGTAAAACTTGGGGGGGGGGTTTCGCCACGTGTTCGTGTAGTCCCATTTACATCTTTCTGTGTACAGTGTTTGTAACTTTTCCAACTTTCTTATCATTTTGATGATTCCAGAACCTTGCAATACACACAAATTCTTACATACTAGATCACCTAAGGTGATCAACCTTTTCTGGTCAATTCCACACCGTTTCTTTCACAATGCAATCGCATGACCACTACTCAACTTCATCTTTAATAAAGTTATGTTAATCTCTGCAATATCATCATGTGCAAGTTCAGGACCATTCTTTGAAGTGTGAATATGGGCAAGGAGATCTCTTTTCTAGCACGAAACCATGCTGAGATAGACTCGGCAGGCACTCTGTGTCCTGATTTCTACAGGATCTTGCGGTAGGATGGCACCCCCTAGCCTCCCAAACCATTTCCACGCGTTCGCTGTCAAAACTGACAAGTGAAGATAGACTCCACCGTTTTACAAGTACTCAGATATGATCTGATGGGACCATGCATGGAACCTATGGTAAGACTGACTGAAGTTAGAGGAAAAAATCATATGAAGGTCATGTCATTATAAGGTAGAGGTATGAGGGCAAGACAGGTGCAATACATTGGTGGACAAAGAATACATCTAAGTTCAGGGATTGCCTACATGTACGTTTATCAAGCTGTGTCTCTCTATATAAAAAAAAGCGGGGTTCAACAACAGGGCTTGCCATAGTCAGCTAAGCATTAAAAAGCTGACTTATATTATCCATTCTAATAATATTTGTACATGTATCATGCATCGTATCATTCCCTTCAACAAAGAAAGGCATCGCAGTGCGCTGCATTTTGCATTTGTCCAAAGAAAGGATGCCAAGTCTCAGGTGTTACTTAGGATCACGTTCCAGGTCAGTGCTAACTGTTCAGATCTGGGCATGATCAAATATACTTTTATATTCTTCACTGCTCATATTTTTTGTAAGCAATATGATGCATCGCCAGCCTATAAGTACATATGATGCACATATGAAGGATGAAGACATATAGTTCAATTAGCATATAATGTTGAGGTTAACTTTGCATCATCTGCTGTGGGAAAGAAGGGGGATAACTAATTGAATGGTACATGTTCCAATCATTTGGCCATTTATAAGCAGAGCACAATTAGCTGCAGAATGGTATAAAAGAGCCTTCAGAGTAGGAAAAATAGCTCTGAAAGAAAAGTGAAGAAGGAAAATAGCCTCTCATGAATCATACACCATTTTATTTCGGTAGGGGTAGGGGAGGGGGAGGGGGTTCCCCCAACACTCCAATAAAATAGATCATCCTACTGCACAATGAAGAAATAAAAGTGTGAATCTTAAAAGTACAATAACTTCTTCATTGCAAGGTTCCTTTACATCCTATCACAAAGAACATACCAATACACCAACACAATCATTGCTGAAGAGTCTGGCATCTTTCTTTACAAACCTCCCACCGTTTTCTTCCGCCCTAGACCGTAATTGAATGACTTTTGTCAACCCCTATCATATGGGTTGTCGAGGCATCATCATCGCTAGCTGGCTGGCTGTCCCCGATGAAGAGGCAAAATGGACTCATGCTGCTAAGGCAGCTGCCCTCATGTGCCTAATATGGAGGTAGCACGCTTGGTAGAAATGTGCATGCATCATGTAGTTCTGCAGACTTTGTATCTTATACAATTTTCAATAGAGGACTGATATGACGCCTACTAAATGAATCTTATTCACAAACTATCTAGATCTCTTTGTACAAAAGGTATTTAATTCAAAGTGGCATAAAGAACATCGCTATAAACAAAGCTTAGTCAAATGGCTGCTTGAAGTATGAGAGCTTGCCTTTAGCACTTTCCTGTACTTTCCTGTACTTTTGCTATAGATTTTTACAGATATACAAACTGCAAATATTAAATGAACTTTTCTTTATCTTTTTTCATGTGTTATTGTGTTCAAAGGCAAATCAACTCGTCCCTTCTATTCATCTGTATCTTTTACAACAGAACTGTCTCCTACCCCATTCTCTATCCATAATAGCCTTTTAAATGGTTGCTGTTTACACTTTTGCAATGCAGAGGTCCCTAAAAGTCATTTACAAATATTTCAAGAGCATCATACTACACGTATGATCTTTCACTTGTGGTGAAAGTGATAATGCTATATTGGTATGCACCAAAGTAAAAACACATACCAGTATTAACCAAATGTTTTAAAACACTTCACTACATGTACATGTAAAAGTAGCGAGTCAAAATTGAAATACAAAGAAAAAGAAACTTTCCTTTTTTATCTTGAACCTTCTCATTTCACAAGTCCTCCAAATGTATAAGTAATCTCTATTTTCAGCTCTTTTATAATGCAGGGGTGATAGTGAGCACTAACAAAAAAAAGTTTTGTTTTTCTTCCCTCAACCACACCCCCCTGAGTAGAAAAAAAGAAGAAGAAGAGGATGGGGGGGGGGATGACATCTAACAACATTCCCCCTCCCCCCTTTTGAGTAAGAAAATTGGGGGAAAATAGGGAAGTATAGAGAAAATCAGGATAAAATTGGGAATAAAATGAAAACATAAATCAGGAAGAAAAAAAATCGGGAAACCGATTTAAATCAGGTAATTATCAGACCTGATAATGCGAACATTTCAGGGGCCAAAATGGTAGCTTTTAATTGTCAAAATACTCCTTGATTTACATGTGCAAAATCTTAAAAATCAAACCAGTACAATATTGTACGCTGAGAGCTAAAAGGGGTTAACTTTGTTTGTAAAAATGTATAAGATAATAACCTTCTGGCTCTCATCAGATGAAAAATAAGCTCAAGATTTCATTATAACATCAGACCACTGATTCAATCTGGTTTTATGTACATAACTGTGCATCGCAATGCATCCATATGAATGTAACTGTAGTGTTGGTATTTTCTTAAAAGCAATTATCTAGTTAATCATCAACCACAAAACACATACAAACATTGGAGTCTAAGCATACAAACAGATATTAAGACCTTTTAAACAAACTAAGGAGGGTTTTATGCCAGGCATTAACTTAAGTACATGTACTTGATTTACATGTATACTGCTTTACCAACTGCAAGTATAACTATTTTATTTAAATAAAAAATAATGTATCATTTTGATTTGAGGTTACATAATAATAATAATAATAATACATTTATATAGCGCAGCTTTTATACAAAATATATTCAGCTGCACAACTGCTTGATTTTTAAAATTATTTATGTATAATATTATGTAAAAATCATGTGCAATTCAGCATTATGGCTGCTATACTGCTCTTTGAAGATTGAAATCAAAAAACAATATGTGACTTAAATAAAGAGTCACTAAACACTTCAAATCTTAAACATTAAATTGTTTTAAAACTAAGAATGAAAAATTAAATTGAAGGTACATCTCAACAAGACACACACTGAAATTGAATTTGTTCCTTCTATATACGGATTGGAGGTGAGCGCGAATCGTGGGAAACTTAAAACATTTCTGACGCATTCATGTCATTTGAAACTTCTCAAAACAAAGCCGAAAAGAATTTCAAGCAAGGAAGCACACTAGACAACTGATACCATGATGTCAGAAACAGACGGTGGCTTGCTCATCCTCTCAAATATTCTCTGCATCCTCTCTCTTTCTCTCTCTCTCTCTCTCTCTCTCCCTCTCTCTGCTCATCCTCCATCTTTGGCTCCAAGCTAAGACAAAAATAGATTTCTTATCATATAGCTATAGTCTAGAGATGTATATGAATTATGATGACTTGTTCTGTCTGTCTTTTGAGCACTGTTCTTTTGCCTTATGAATTCAAGACAAACAAACATCATCACTAGGATAACTATTCACATTTTTAGATATACCAGGGATGTACAGCCCCTGTAACATACAGAGACCAGACATTTGTTCCAGCTTTAATAGTGAAAAAAATACACGGGGCTCGGGGCAAATTATCCCCCAAAATGCCCAAAAGAGCCCCCGAAAGTCATAAAACAGCCCCTAAAATTTGCATAGAGTTCAATGCAAAACAAATTCAAGAGTGTTATTTTCATGCAAGCAAGCTTGAAAAGTAGCCCCCGAAATTGTGCAAGTATTTTTTCCCTGAGCTTTAATAGCTCACAGCTTTATTTTATAGAGTTAGGATTGGGATTAAGGTTAGCATTTGAATTTGGGTTTGGTTTAGATCCAGGATTAGGGAAAGTTTTTTGGTCCACAGCTGAAGTTAGGTATTGTGTTACTGTAGGAAAGCGACAGTCGAGTGTCGCAATTACTGTCACCATGCAAAGCCTGTGTCATTAAGGCTGTACATTGATGAAAGCACCATGATTTCTGCTACTGGTGACGATCCATATTTATAATGGGCTATATTCCAACCAGTTCTGAGGCCACGTTATCTCAGATAACCTTTAGTCCCTATCATCTGTAATGATGTTTGTCTTTTGACCTCAACTATTCGATAACTGAAAATGAAAATAGCTCGCACTGGAAGTGAACGGTCCAGTAAAATACAGAGTATACCCAGAGTACAACTACTATGTGCTGTCACTATCAAAACATATATAGGAGTACCTTGGTTTATATTTAAAGGTATAATCTAATTTATGAAACTAGAATAACAGTCACTAATAAACAGTAAAAAATGATGGAAAGCAAGATGTGTGTTGGCATTAATTAGACCTTCCTTTAAACTTACTGCTGCAGTTTTTTATTTTTCTTCTATTTTTGAGGACTTTACCATGGAACTAATGAGATTTGTATCAAATTCTTATTTAAAAAAAAAATAATAATTTGACAGCCTCCTTCATTTTTTCCCCACTGATGTGAACATGTGAATATCATCTATACAAGAATATTTCATGATTGCACAATCGGATATACATGTATGCAGACAAGTCTAGATGTGTTTGCAGGTGTTTGAGGGCAATTGATACTATAGAACATGGGAATTCACTTTGAACTTTCATATTTAAACAGTTGCACAAGAATGCTGATAAGGCTTTCAAAGTTCAGTACCAAATGACTCATAGTCACATAATAAAACAATAAAATATATTTACCGGTATGACATTTTGGACGGTTTGAAATAGTGAGGGAATTGGAGTTACTGTATTGTATTTAACTTCTAGATATACAATATTGTTACTTTTCTATAATTTGTTTTGATAATATGATGTCCAAGTACCGGTTGTCCTCCCTTTTTTGCCCTGAAATGCTGAAAAAATGTACAAGAGGAAAAACTGTAGGATAAAAGTACATGTACTGTAGCAAAATTTTTAACTAAAAATTTAAACAAAAAAGTAATAATTTAAAAGTTTTGAGGGCTAGGATTGTAAACCTGAATCAACTTCACTCGGAGGATTGAATGTGTGTTACATGCGAGCTCAGATAAGTTTCTATAAGGCTTTCCAGAGGATGGGGGAGGGCGCAAAATTTCATTCATGCTCAACCTCAAGTTTTATTCTGTCACAATCGCTGTTATACAGGTAGTTAATTTAATTTATATGCCGCTTTTCATTTTCTTAATGTTGAGAAATAAGCAATGGCCTACATAATCATATTAGAGAGGTAGTATTGAAAGTGGGATATAAATGTACATGTATAATTGCCAGGACATATTCAACAGACTTTATTCAAGGTATTCTGAGGCATAAATACATGTACATGGAGTTGCGTGGTATACATGTACACTGTATATATGTATGCTCAAAATAAATTCTATACATAGCATACATACAGCTAGAGTGGAAATGGTATTGAGCTTGACTTGTTTGTTCCACTTTTGACAGCACTAGAACTACATGTATTTGCACTTTGGGTAAACTGCACGGCCCAACCCAGTCCCAGGGTTCTGAAGGGAGATCTCATTTGCATGCCGCTGCTCAATGAATCAATCTACAGCACTGGTGGAGTTTAGGAGGGCAAACCATCCCATACACCCCCACCCCCCCCCCC
>BEXV01000413.1:99689-117668 GCA_003118195.1 Hemicentrotus pulcherrimus
AAAAACCTACTGTACGGAAGAGCTAAAATAACTTAGAGGTTGGAGCACGGCGGATTGCCAAATGATCTGCGCATGCGCTAAGTTCCTGCTCGTCGAAGCGAGTGGCCAGGCTTTATGTCGCTTCAACGCACACGCATTGTGCCGCGCTCTGAACAGTCGGACGCTACGGCAGCGAAGGAGTCGAGTTTTCGATTTTTAATCTCGTTTGTGGGGTGGCTATTAGGCTGAATTATTTCGGAAGGAACGGGTTAATATACAGGAAATAATTAGTGCATAGTGAGGACAATATGTCACAGACTCATGAGTGAGTTGCCAATTTGTGTTGTGATTTTCAAAGTTTTTCATGTCATAAAAATCCATAACTTTCTTATTAGTTATCCGATTTTGCTCAAACTTTTTTTGATTGGTTTGTCTGATTTTTCTGGTTCTATTGAAAGTAAGTTATTTTGGGAGTGGACTTGGGCTTGAAGTAACACTCAATTCTATCCAACAACTTAGATGGTTATAGCGCCATCTCTTGTCTAACATCTGCCTAACTGTTATAAAATCTCTAAAATGCAATTGTCTACCATACTTGAACTCCATCTGGTAAATTGCAGCTGTTTGTACATTCATTGCCGTGAGCCGTTTTAACCATTACACTCAAAGTCGGTTATTGACTCTAATATTTGTTAGATCCATGTACAATTATAAACCCTCTATCATATTTAATACAGGGAGAAGAGGAGTATAAATCCGGATTAAGGCAGGAATAGCATCTCTCGATATGCACTCGATGTGGATTTTTGGATCCACTTCAAGACAAGGATTGAATCTGTGTATAACCTAATCTTGAGCGGAAGTAGATTATGTGTGATATGAATGCTGTCTACACAACTCATTAGTTTTCTATATGTTTTATAGCAAGGTAGCAAGATTTCAAGATTCAAGATTTATTCATTCCATTCAATAAAAATCATTTATGTATATAAAAGATAATACAAGTGTTTAAAAAAAAAAAGAAAGAAAAGATATTCAGACAGGATGGGATTATTCGGCATGCCATGTGCATAACCCTAGAAACAAATGCAAATGACAGATGTGATGAAATCTAGCTGCTTTAAATATGAAATCTTGCATGATTTAGGTGTAAATCAATTTGGTAGCTATCGCTCCAGTCTAAGTTTGGACTCTGTTCTCTTCGGTAGTGAATATGAAAACAGTATTGCATGCCTGAGTACAATCTAGCCCAACTAGGTTCCAATGTAGAACCAGAGACCCGCAAAGTCAGGTGGGGATAGTGAACTGGGCTCCCCTAAGGGTCGAAGGTTGAAGCATAATCTGTTGAAGGATGAGATGCAATGCCAAGGGCAGCATTTGACATTATTTATGGGAGTTTGTTGGCCTGATGTATTATACACTCTCTCCCATCCTATATCACCCTCTCTCTCTTACTCGCTCTCTCTCTCTCTTTCTCTCCTGGCAAGGTCTTCCTCACTTTCTTTAATACACCTCCCTTTCTCTTTTGATTCATCCTCACTTCTCCCTCTCTCTCTCTCCTTACAATGGTCCAACATGTGGTTATACATCCATCTATTCACTTGGCAGGTTCCAGTATTATACATTTGGATTATTCCATAAATAGCAATTTAATTGGTGATGTTACGTTATACACTTTCTGTATAAAACGTCTGGGGAATTTTAGCTGTTCCTGATCAATTTGAAGGCTATGTTATGCCACACTATTCCTCTATTATGAGGAACGCGATATGACTTCTAATGAGGCACTTGACCTCTGCTGTTCTGAGACATCGAGAAATAAAAGATGTTTAAGATCATGATGGGAGTATATGTGCCCCTCCCCCCCAAAAAGATAAATAGATAAATAGTAACAATAGAAGAAAAAAAAAAGAAGAAAAGAAATAGCATAGGCTGACTACTTACCAGTATTTTGTTGTTGTTGCTACATGTACCCCCCCCCCCCCCCCAACCGATAGATCTCTGCATTATAGTACATTCTACATTCGGCATTGATCATCGATTTCATGATAAATAAACAATGTAGCAAACACTCATAGATCAATCCTAAATAAGACATTTATCCCCTCTTATTCTGAGAAGTCTATAGAAGCTATCAGTATTAGAAGCGGTTTTTAACTAGACGACACATTTATTGAAATTCATCTTTAAGAATATGATTACAAACATGTGTAGTCTATTCATATTAAGGCATTTACATTTAAACAGAAAATGTAGAAAAGATCTCTATAATTGATATTCTGTCTGGTGCTGGTGAAGTATAACCTTACACAATATATATCTTAGCAAGGGAAAGTGGGGCAGTTCACAAAGATTTACACTTTTTTGTTGTTGCGTACTGGATGTTACTAGTACACTCTGGTACCTGGTACCATGCACCAGGGATATACATGTGGAGGTTGTTATTGATCACCGGGTCTGAAATCAACACTTACTTCAAGAAAAGAGAAGGTATGTTTTTCATGTAGACGACTTTAGTTCCTTGGTATTTGTGTGAGTTTTTCACATCTTGCCCGCTCATTCAACGTGGTTGGTTGCAGGAAATGAGAAATTGAAATGAGAAGTCTGATTAAGTTATTGATCACTGGCTCTGAAATCAACACTTACTTCGAGGAAAAGAGAAGGTATGTTTTTCATGTAGACGATTGTGTGAGTTTTTCACATCTTGCCTGCTCATTCAACGTTGGTGGTTGCAGGAAATAAGAGATAACAATAGGAAGTCTGATTCCATGCAGCTATCACGGTAAGAAATTGTTGTGCTTCTTTCTTTTGGAACTGTATGTATGATCTACAGAACATATACCGACGTGTGTGTACTCTTCAGAGCATGAAGACTTTGTGTGATAAAAACAGCATTGTAGCAAGGTTCTGCTTGTAATGTGTTCACGATAGAAAACTTTCCACCAAACCTGAAAGAGAGACATTGTACATACATGTACCAGTACAGTTAACAACTCAATTTGTCATACCTTTACCAAGTTTTGTATCGTTTTTCAGTACGTGAAAAATTAATTTGTCCTCATTTGTATTTCTTGAGAATATGACATAATAAACCTTACATCTAAAAAGTATTTAACAAAGGCCCTAATTCAACCAGACTGCTTTTCACTATTGAGACACACACAAAAAACATCAAATTTACAGATCTTTGAATTATGCACAATTTTACACAACTTGAGTTTCAGTAGCAAATGTTAAAAAGAACTTGCAATATTTGTTCCCCTTTTGTTCACGGATGAATGGATGAGTGTGGGATAATGTACATTTGATCATTCCATCTGAGACAGCGTTCCATTCCCTAGCCATTTGAAGAGACAGAGATAAATCGACCCACTCTTTAACTCGTTCCTTGAATGATAGAGGAAGCTCCATGGCAACTGTTTCGACCCACGCGAATTCCTTTTCTTAAGCTTCGATGGATTACGATTAAAGTTCACTTGGAAGAGTATTTGTTTGACTCTCTCTGCCAGATAGCTACATTTCTATGCCTCGCCATGTTGCGGTAATTTTCTCTTCATAAGCCAGTGCTTGCTCATGAGGCATCTCTGATTTGCCCACTGTATCCTATATCAAGTTTGTTGAAAATCACGGGGGATTGTGTAGGCTGTTGTGGTGTCTTTTGTTCGGAAGTGGTTGGTAAACGTAGCTGGAGTGGAAAGCCTGTGCTTAGTTTTTGAGGGAGAAATCATCAAAATAGTTGTGAGTATTTTCTAATTGTGCTTTTGTATGAGATGTGCAGATGCAAGGTGCGGTATCTCTCCCAGAATAGAATGGTAATTTGTCCTAATTTGCCACTTTAAAGAGATTATTACAGTATGTACGTATTATCTGCTGAGAACCAGTAGGGCCTCAATTTCTTCGCTGTTTTTTTTAAGACCTTATTCATGGGCCCATTTGATAAAATTAGAAATTTTAGAGGACCGCATACAGGAAGATTTAGGTTACCATGTGTGCTAGGCTTTGCTTTTTAATTTCAAACCCTGCCTTATGCAAATACCTTAGAAATAAAGCTTGGAGCATACATGTATGTTGTTGGAGCCTATATGTTGTTGGAACACCCTGAACCTTTTACGCCTTTCAATGGCTCTCGTCCTTTATCTTCGCTCCCATTGTAACTAAATGTCAGCTGAATGCTGTGTGTTGTTAATACTTGTCTCTATCACAAGTCATTGTAACAATTATTCTTTATTATCATCATTGTTCTTGTTGTTGTCTTTGTTGTTGTTGTTATTATTATTGTTATTATCACTCTGCATGTAACATTCATGAAGAAAACCAGCAAGATAGCACTCAATAAAGAACTGAATAATGGATGTTGACCATCATTCCCAGGTTGCCTGGGAGATGGAAAAAACTGATTACTTTACTTTTTATTGTATTCGCATCTTTGCTTTTGTAAGATATTGGTAGAAAAAGCATTGTCTATTTCCTCACAGCAATATTTCCATGTATCTTTATATACACAGAACTCATTTTGAACATTTTAGAGCTAGATTGGCTATCTATTGCCTTTGGCTCCTACAATTAATTTCACTGTCTCTTGTTGTAATTTCTTTCGTTCTCTCATAAATGCTTAGTATTGGGTCTTAGTATCAATTCCCTCTTCCCTCTTTTCCTTGCTTTCATTGCTCTTCCACTCTTCCTCTCTCTTTAACATACTCCTTAGCAATCTTCTTCCATTGAGTACAGTCCTCTTTGTTGAGTATAGTTGTACTTGAGAGTATAGTCAAACTTATCTGTAGTTCTTCTCTGTATCTCTACCTATTCCTATATTTCTCTCTTCCCCATCTCAGTCTTCATTCTTGATATATCCCCCCTCCCCCTCTCATTTCCATCTTCTCTCCACCAATTTCTGTCTCTCCTATAATTTGTCTCTTTCTATATATATCTCTCCTGCCCATCTCTGTCTCTGTTTCCCATAAATCCACCTCTCTCTCTCTCTCCCTCTCTTTTTTCTCTCTCTATTTCTCCCTTTCTCTCTCTCTCTCTCTCTCTCTCTCTCTCTCACTAGCCCCCTTAATATTAACTTAAAAATCTCCTTCTTTCTCTCTGTCTTTCTACTTGAATTTCTCACTCTCTTTTTGAACTTACTGTGCATGTACCCCCTCCCTTTCCCTCTGCATATCTCTCTTGTGATTTCTCTCTCTATAGGCATGCCCTCACTATCTTGAGATTGCCAAATGTCCAGCTATTTGAAATATCCCGATCGTAAACTATCCAGCTAATTTGCGTCTTCACAAGACCGATATGCTCATCACCAACTAGCTCGAAAAATAATCTCGAGATTGATACGTGCGCACTTCAGCGACCGCTTGTACGACCAGCGTGTGGATTTAAGATTTTACCCGCGCTATCAAACGTAAATAAGTACCGGCTGCGCTGTGCAGGTTCGACTGTGCTAGCTAATAATATTCTCATTCGTTTTAGTTAGTCCCGTTAGTGAAAATTTCGCCCTCCCTCCATAAACAAATCAGCAACGAAACATGCTCCTTCTTCCAGTGAGACAATGCAAACAAAACAGCAAAGTATAAGGGCGAAATATAACAGCAAACAGCAAAAAATCAAAGACAGAAACAAACTAGACGAGTAAATGTAGAAAATTATAATACGATGATGAGACGAATCCAAAAAGTATGGTAAGTAAGCTGAGCTAGCTGAGCCATATAGATCGCACGTGCGTGCGCTAGTACAACTAGTAAACACCGAAAACCGGAAATCGTTGTGCATGATGGGATCGGGATATTTGACTCCGTACTTCGGTCTAATGAAGACGGTCGCAAACTATCCCGATAGTTGGGAAATAGTGAGATATTTTGCAGACTAGACCAAGATATCTTGGGATATTATCCCGACCAACTATCCAGCTAAATTGCTACTTCATTCTAATGAAGACGCAAATTAGCTGGATAGTTTGCGATTGGGATAGTTCAAATAGCTGGATATTTGGCAATCTCGAGATAGTGAAGACAGGCCTTATGTATATCCAGGTATATGTCTTCCCTTCCATAACCCCTCACTGAGACTTCAACTGCCCTTCAGTCATAAATTACACTCTGCTAATGGGCCCACTGCTGACATATTGTCAGAGCTGCGTGCATCCTTTCAATACGTAATCAGGCGGTTTGTTGAGATCAGCCGTAAATCACTGCGGAAAACAGGGGCAAATATTTTATACCTGAAGAAGGTTGGAAAATTGATGAGAGAGGTGTTGTAACTAATCGATATGCCTTGTGAGTGGATAGTACCTTCCCATAGCGAATCATACTGTTTTAGAATTTTGTTGATTTTGATGTCTTTGAAGAGAGAGAAAGAAGACAAGTGTGACAGTTAAAATTTAAAGCAATCAAATGTAATCGTACGTTGTATGATTGGAGCATGATAAGGAAAAAAATATGTCAAAGGGGAAGTAACTAGAATTTTTTTTTTACATGTGTAAGAGTTGAAGTTGTTGAATTAACTCCAAAGGAGACAAAAGTAGAGAGAGAGAGAGAAAGAGAGAGAGAGAGATAGAGAAAGAGAGAAAAAGTAAGGAAAGAGATAGAAGGATAGGTACTCTATATTTCTGGCTGGGTTTGTTATGATACCAGGCTCGCACTCTACATGTAGCTTCCCTTGGTTTGCATTTACTCCATCACTTCACTAGAGTCTTTAACATCACTTTACCGGATTGATCCATTTCTCCCAGGGGGTAAACCCGGTCTAACAAGCTATCCTGAGGGAAATCATCTTGCAAATAATACCGCCATCTCCCCTGCAACTCGACCAAATCAACACGTTTGTTTGATTACAACCACTAAATGCATGACCCCATAGTTCAGGCAATACGATAAAGGGACCCTCAGGTTGTATCCTCACATGGAGAGCAGGTAAAGATCATTAAAACCCTGATTGGAGACACATCTTCAGCTTCCTGTATCCCCGCTAAACAATGTATCGTCTTGTTTCTCTCTCCCTGCCTGCCTCCTACAGATGGTGAAGTATGAGCGCTCATCGCTCAGCGGTGGAGATGACGTTTTTGAAGAGGATCCCTCATCACAGACACACGCAGCCAACAACGGCTCGGCGGCGAATGCCACCAACAACAGCTCGGCCACTCACACTCCAACTGGTAAAATGGAGGTAGCTTCAAATGCCCCTCCCGAGGTCCGCTTCAAGCACCTGAAAGGGAAGGGGGTTAATGAAACCAAATGGAAGGGGCAGTCGGTGAGCGTCAAACTATGGTGGGAAAGAAGCACGTTAGAAAGGATACTTCTCGTTGTATGTCTTCTTCTCTTACTCACCGTCGTCATCGTCGCCATCGTCCTGGCAACCACAAGAAAACAAGGTTAGTTCATCTTTATTTCCTCTTTTTTCTATAAAAGGGAGCTGTCAAAAATTAAATCAAGCAATCTGATTTGCATAATGATTATGGTTATCTCTGAACCTGCGTACAAGCAAGTCAAAGGCGAACACTAAATACATCCCATATATATGTATTAGAATATTAGTTTTATGGCACATGCTCGGCAGCAGTCACCGGTACAGAATTCCTTACTTTACTTCTGAAAAAAGATTATATCATTAAACCTAACCCTAACCCTTAACCCAACCTTTCTTTTCAAAACTCTGTTTAACCCTAATTGTATCTCTAGTCTTTGAAGATTAAAGCCCAAACCAAGTATCACACAGCAAACATCTGGGCCATATTGCATAAAACTACCAGTGATTGTAACTTTGCCATCATTGTGAACTACCATGGCAACATCAGCCAATCAAATCAAGCTTTCCATGGAAGATACCAGCTGCGATAAGTTTTATGCAACAGGGCACAGATCAACAGAATATTAACAAAACTTGACAATTGACATGCAAAACGTCATTATCATATGTTATTTAGTTACTACCAGCCACAGGTAATCTGTTATCTTTTAGCTGTGATTTGGTACATGTATGTTACATTTGAAACATTATCTTGGACATGCTCCTACTTCGATTTATGTTTTTGAAATTGTCAGTCTTTTAAAGATGATTGGTATAAAACCTTTCAAAGAGTTAACTCAATTCCTCATTTGGGGGAAATCTTTCAATCTCGATGTGTAAACTAAATCGAGGAAATGTAACTATCTAATATACTCAATCATGTAGGGCTGACCACAGTAATATACCATTGAAGGTAATTTAATACACTTGCAAGTCATTAATAATTTAAAAGACATTTCAAAAGCTATTTTTCATGATGAACATAATATCTCTTGCAGATATCTGATCAAAGGCCTTGTTTTTCCATATCTTTTGACCCATTTCCATTAATTCATTACCCCTTTTCTGATAACTGTCAATTGCTTTTAAAGATTGATGCCGTGCGTCCTACAGTCCTTTAATACTTAATCAGCCATCAATCTCTCTCAGAGCTTGCAATATAGGCTTCATATTCTTAGAAAGAGTAAATATGTTGTTATTAATTAACTCAATGAGTGCCTTTTGGTTATGAAGTCATATTTCTTGACTGCAATATTTTCTCATTTCTCTTTTGGGTTTTGCATAGTTTGCTTGCACAGATTTCTCGAAAAATATTTCATACCATTAGCTTACAAAGGATCTACTTTATTTATTTAATTCTGTTGTTATTAATCAATTCAACTAGTACATTTGGTTGAAATTCTCATCTTTGTAAATGAATCTTGTTGCCTTGCTGTTCATGTTTTTGTGTGTTTGTTGTTGTTGTTTTGTTTTTTTTTTTGGGGGGGGGCCTCGGCTTGCCTAGATTTCTTGAAAATTATTCCATGACTTTTAAAGGATTATTCTTCAATCAATCCTGTTAATTATACAGCCTTATAAGCATTACAAAAAAAAGTATTGGTTGAAAAGGAAAGGGGGTGGAGGGGGAGAGACATGAGGATGAAACGATACCGGGTAAGGAGAAAGTGCAGTGATTGCAGCCAGAGGTCAGAAATATCTGCGATGGGAACAGAGGAAAGAGAGAAGGAAAGAAAGAGAAGAGAAGAGGAGATCAAAACACACAGGAAGAGGAAAGACGTGAAGATGAAGTAAGGAGAAGGTATGATGGTTTTGCAGCAAGAAATTANACATTTGTAAGTCACCTACCAAAGTTTGAGTATGGTATACATGTATGAGCTATTGTCTATTGAGAGCAAGAAGTACTGTATGTTGGCCTTCTACATGATTCAACATACCATAGAATTCTCAACGGATAATATAACCAGCGTGTACTGGTTGCAAAAAATGACCAATCTAACCTTAAGGGGAAACTGATTATTAAAGTAGAAATCTTGCTCTCAGTTTCACCAAATTAATCATGATCCAAAGAACATCCTTATTGATAAAGATCTACTCTTCAAGTTACTGGAATTAAAGGGTAGGGCCTATGCTTGCACAAGCATACTAACCTCAACATACTTTCATCAGAACCCCAAAATGTTTTACATCCATTTACTATATATGTTTGTTTTAATACTATTTTCAATTCAATCTATTGTTCTAATTCCTTTATAGCCTCAAAATGTGTGTGTGTTTTTTTTTACATCAGAAAATAAAAAAAAAATTGTAGTTTTGTAGGAAATACCAAAGAAACATGGAGAAAATAGCAAAAATGCCTTTTTTGCATATGTGTAAAACAACCAGGGTATTGAACATTAGGGTCAGTGTACTTTTCCAAACCTAAACCCTTCATGCTTTTGACAAGAGGGTACCTGGAAGTGCTTTCTGTTGTCATGTTAATGCTCTTCCAGATGGAGAGGGCCTTGTTTGTTTGTGTACGTCAGAAAGTATAAGATTCTTATTCAATTTTTCTCTGATCAGCATCCTCAATGACGTCAGTGCTTTAATCTCCAAATGTCAACTGGGTCTGTTTAATTTTAGCTATTTCTGGGCATTTTGATTAGAAAAAAAAAATGGAAGATCTTAGCTTCCGTTGTTGTATTGACATACATGTACATGTAGTTCAATCCATCCCTAATATCAAGTACTGAGAACAGATTATACCAGACTTAGATTTGAACTTAGGAAAGGACAGTTCCACTTTAAAGGAAACAGTCAGCAGGTAGGGAGCTAGCTGTGACCCATATTTGTGAGACTGCATTAAGTAAAGATCTAGAAATACAAGGAATATGCTAACAAATTCTCTACTATTCTGAGCATTATGATTGGAAGTAAACATATTGAACCATTGCCTAATGGAATTGGGTAGGATTTTGTATTTCAGCCTGTGGGGAATTTGATAATTGTTTTTGTTTGAATTTTATTTCTGTATTCACAAATTAGATAAATATTACATAAAAATATAAAAACAAATTTTCAGACATTAACACATTACTTTTAAAATCGTAAAGTAAATAAACATATGGGTAATTAACACTCTGCAATTAACAGAAATTTAAGAATGCTTTAATATTAGCGTTATTATGCCACAAATCAATTTGTTATTAACAAACTTGACAAATTACAAAACTTGGTCGAAGATTTAGTTGTCAACTGTATATGCATCAGATATATGATTCATAATTTTAATTTATAAAGCGCTTTACTGATATTTTTTCCCCGGTCATCAGATCCATTCACGTTTAATGTGCACCATCTCCACTCCCTGGGGATGATTCCTACCATATAGTCCCTGTGAGGGCATATTGCAATTACTATAGAAACACATAGGCTTTTGTTGCCCTATGGAGTGGCAAATGTAGATTAATGTCTTGCCAAAGAACATTAGTGCCGTATCGGGGATCAAACCCACAACTTTTTGAATGTCAAGTCAAGTGCTGAAACCTCTCAACTGCGGCACCTGTAAATATTTTTTATTTTTTTATTTTTGTTCAAACGTTTATGAATACTTTTGTGTTGGAGATTTTGTTAACTTTGCATTTATAAGTCGACTTGTTTCTTTACTGCTATCATCTATAAATTGATTAAACAGGTATCTTGGACAGCTGGCACTCTTATTATCTTTAAGCAAAAGTCTGCCCTGATATCAACTTGATGGGGGATAAGGGAGTGCTGAAATCTGAAAATTGTAATCGATCACATACAGAGCAACAATTTGATGATTTCCCTCTGCAGCAGGCTCTCAATTTGTAAAAGATTTCTAAAATTATAATTTCTTTGAAGAGACTTTATCTTAAATCTGTGCTTGAGGTAGTGGAAGTATGTTAACATGCATGTAGGTCCCCCTGTAAGAAATACAGATGAATTCAAAAGTTATCAATATTGTCTGGACATGTGGAGAGAAGATGGCAAAGGGAATCACACAATGTATTTGATTCGTTGATTATGCAGTGAATTAGAAGGAGTAAAACTTTACATCTTTCTAATTTTTTGTCAGATGTTTCTCAAACTTTCATTTACACTTTCCTTTAATCATTTTGTATTTCTTTAAATGGAATTGATGTCCAGTGTGAACAAATACTGTTAAAGCCATTGTTTTCTCAATGTTTCTAGTACACTTTCTGATGCTGGGACATGGTAATCAGAGCAAAGCCATGATTTTACCCTTTAAATGAAATTAGCTTAGGGCTCAACATCAACATTGATGCCCAAAATCTTAGTCCAGACCCCTCAATTTGGCAGTTTTTTTCATAGGGCTTGTACATACATGTATGAGGCCTGACTTTATCAGCTCGAGTTTGCCAAATAGCTTGCTATTTTGTGATTCAGGAAATTAGCCCAAAGTTACAAATCGTGTGTGCGAGTCTTCCGGCTGGTGAAGACGGACCACAAATAGCAGGCTATTTTGGAAACAAGACCAAGATTTCTCAGGATATTTTCGCGACCAAATAGCCCGCTGATTGCAACTGCGGGCTGATGAAAACGCAAATCAGCTGGCTCTTTGGCTGATGAAGACAGGCATAAAGATTGTTCAAATTTTAATCAGCCCCCCCCCCCTCCCCTCCAAAAGAAGTTTTGTCTGGAACCCTAGTTGATTGTTATTGTAAGATTAATATCACCCCCGCACTTTCACAAAATTAAATTAGATATTCGCACCCACACTACCTGTGCAATTATCAATGAATGGTTTTGTTCCTTATATTGAGAGTCATAAGAAGGTGTGCTTGTCCTTCACAGTAATCTATCAATTCTGTCATAAATTATGTATTTCTGTAGTTGCTAATTAGATCTTTGGGCTTGCGATGGTACATATCGTAATGTAATATTTATATTGTATTTTCAAATTAATTCTATTTTGAATTAAAGTAATGAATTGATGTGTATACATGTATATGGGAATGCCTTTAAGGCTTTGTTACATGCACATGTAGATGGAAGAAGTGACAATTTTTTTTTAAATTAAAGAAATGTCAATTAGTGTCAAATGTAATTTTAAAATGTTTTACCTATTTTTTGTTATACTGCTTTTCTCATTCATTGTAATTTCCATAGTTCCTGTATACCCGTAGCAAAGAGTAACTGTATGAAAAGTCAGAGGCATTGTCGCCCTCAATTTTTTGTGTGAATTTGATTTGCGGGAGAGAAGGTAATATTTAATTCAAATTGCTAAATAAAAAGTTGTTTTACCATTATGTACATTAATTTGAGATGGAAGCTAGGATCAAAGGTTTAATTTAAGACCTGTTTTTTTTTTGTGAGCGATTTTTTTTCTTGACCACCCCTCATTTTTAATGCATAGAAAGTAGATGGGAATATTTGCAAATAGAGGAAGCATCATTTAAATTATGCAGGAAACAAGTAAGAAAGAAAGGGATGTATCGATCATTCATCACCAACACAGCTGGGATGGTGTGGGACTGTACTTCATTGCAGCAAGCTCCGTGCAGTCAAACCGCTATAGAGATGTGGCATGATAGAACCTTGTTCATATTTCATATGTAAAGGGGACCAATTACCTTTAAAAAAAATGTCCCCTGACAAGGATGACTCCTAAAATGCCCTCATATATGGAATATGACAAGAATTGCCCCAAATATTTAGAACACACTTTCATGACCAGTGTTTGTGTATGATACATTTCTCAGTATAGTGCATGTGAACTGCCAGCAAGAATGACTCCATTTCTTATAACTTTGGTTATTCCTAAACCTCACATAGTTCCACAGTATACATTAAATCTCTTGTGCTACCCCGGTATATATCTATAATCAGCCTTTTCTTATGGCTTCCAGATAATAATAATAATAATAGTAATAACTATTTCTTATATGGCGTTTTTCAGGAAGGCCCTATCAAAGCGCTTTACAGATATAAATATATTATTACCCCGGTGATCGGATTCAGGCTTACCCGCACACAATGTATGCACATTCTCCACTCCCTGGGGAGCATTCCAGCCAGGCGTATTTTTACAAGCGCACACTTGCTAATCTAAGCACATTAGCTTTCGCATCCTACCGGGTACCCATTTAACACCTGGGTGGAGAGTGGCAAATATAGATCAATGTCTTGCCAAAGGACATTAGTGCCGCGGATGGACTTGAACCGCGGGCCTTTTGATCCACAGTCCGGTGACATATCCAATCGTTCACCTCTAGATAGTTTCGTTCACAATGCAATTGCATGACCAGGGGGGTGTTTCACAAATACTAAGATCGACTTTAAGTTAGACTTAACTATGGCAGGCCATTCATGCCACTATTTGCTCTCACCATTTACTGGCATTGGTCTCTCAAGGGACGTACAAATCATGGTCACAAATCTACAGGATTTACATTTTTGATAGTTCATTCTTGAAGGAAAAAATATTATCTAAAGACCTAAATTGAGAGACCAATGGTGATAGCAATCAGTGGCATGAACGGCCTGCCATAGTTAAGTCCAACTTAAAGTCGATCTTAGTCTTTGTGAAACCTCCCCTCCAGAACTCCACTTTATCTTTAAGTTTGCACTTATGAAGCAATGTCTTGGAAGTAATTTGGACAAACGCTTGGTCATTGTGACATTTCCAATGTTGCTAGGTGTGAAATTCAATTTGCTTTAGTGAAGTCAGAGCTGATTATAAAAGAAGCAAAATGGGGGAATTGATGTACACACAGACGTTCAGGCAGTTAGAAATGTGTGATTTTAAGTACAGCATTGGCTCTATTGCTTAGACTATATTAACATGTACGCTGTATAATTTATGACATGAAACAAGAAGTGATGATAGAGAGAGAAACAAATTAGTCTTGAGGAGACAAAGACATGAATTCATGAATTTTGGATGTTCATTTGTGGGTTTTTTGTTAGTAAAAATCTCCGCATTTTACTTGTGGTATGTGTGGTTTACGGTACTATTTTTAGTGCAGTCGATTTGTTGATTGAAAAATGTAAATTTGGCAAAAGTACATGAAGGTTCACGTAGAATGTATGCACATTTTGTAATGTAGTGTTGAATTGATTTGCATTGTAAACTCGGAATCCCAGGTCCCTGCACTATAGGACCCCTCATGCAATTGCATCAGTGTTGCAGGGTTTTAAAAAAATGAAATAGATATGAAGGCTATACTTTGGGACAGGGCTATTGTGTTCAGTAATTTTATGCATTAAAGTAGTCACACCAAGAAGCAAAAGTGATTTGAATTCATGCAAAATTCATATCATTGCGAAGGAAAAGCCTTACTGATCAATTACAACAATTTTCCTTTTCAAAATATGTTTTGGGCCCGCAGAAATCAACTTTCAAAAATGTTAGTTTTGAGATCCAGATTCACTGCCTATTCGTATTTTTTCGTATTTTGTCGTAGTTCTTCGTGTGACGTCACACCTTGGACACGGCTGTTAAAAAAAGGCTGCTAGCTTCCGCTTGGTCTGCAGCTAGACGGACTAAGCGGAAGCTAGCAGCCGGTACCGAGCTGTTTGTCCAGGGTGTGACCTCACTATTCAGAGCTCGCTACGCTCGTGTGTTTGGCTTACGTTCGGGGGCGCTTGGGGGTTTAAGAAGGGTCTTGAAAAATTGCATTTTACGCCTCTCCACGATATCTATATGATTTCTCAGCAAATTATTCGTGTTTTTCAAGAGAAAATCTTTCCATCCATATGTAATTTGTTCTAATTATCAGTTTTTAGTAAATTTTCTTTGTGTAGCTCCTTTAAAGATAAAGTTGAGTTCTGGTCATGCGATTGCATTGTTGTGGAATCGATCAGAAAAGGTTGATCATCTAGCATATTAGTACTGGTGTGTACTGCAAGGTTCTGAATACATCAAAATGATAAGAAATTTGGTCCAGTCTTGGTAAAGTTACAAGCACTCTACACAGAAAGATGTACATGTATATGAGACTACACAAACATGTGGCATAAAAATCTGCCCCGATATTTATGATGATACACGCATGCCATATTTAGAATACTATTAAAGGCATTAGAGCCATGCTTTTCAGAAAACAATTTTTATCTGATTTTCTTTCACACTTGCATAATACAATGAAAATGCTCACATGAATTATTTTTACCTCTTCCCAGAACTCAACCTTCTCTTACGAACCCAAAATAAAAAAAAAACTGATTGAAAAATTGTTTTTATGATTAATTGTACTCACTTTGTGTCATGTTTGTAAGCAGTTTAAAGGAGCATGGATTATCTGGCTCGAGCCTCACTGCTCTATTACAGGTGCTGGGGCATTCAAGGAATTTCCCAGTGGTAACCACTTGCCTCCCCTGGTTGGAGTTTGGCAAATGGAGATTGATGCCTTTCCAAAGGATGTTGGTGCTATGGCAGGGTTTAAACCCCTATACCTTGAGATCCACAGTTTAAAGACTTGCCTTGAAAAATGTTGTCTGTAAAGCATGATGCAGTAAACTCCAAACAGGGGAGGGGGAATTGTCAGAACAACTAAAAGAGGCCATTTTGAATGTAGCTGAATGCCAGTGGAGTTAACAAATTGAATACAAGTAGCTCTGTGTAACCCCCCCCACCCCTCCCTTGTTCAGACTATTAAGATTATTTGTATCGCTAAACAAAAAACATATATCTACATATAATATGTCAGTAATAATATACAGAAGTATTGGATGCATTTTGAATCGCTTTTAGAGGTGACATACTATGTCACATGTAAACAAGACATCTCCATCTCATTCGGATGCAACATGGTATGCAACATGTACAACATTTTGTAGTAGCCAGCTTCATCATGGTTCCAGCTGAGTTCAATATTTTGTCTTACTAGTTTCAGGTATAGAAGAAGAAAATCATTTTGTGAGGTTTCACAGCTTATTGAAAAGAGCTGCTAGTTTCTGACCATTTAAACAATAGGCTTTCAATCCTGAAATGTCAAAGTTACTCACATTGTTTTCCTGCAGTCCTTTGTGAATGCCATATTTACGGATGGATTCCATTCCGCATAATGAAATTATCTAGAAGAAGGAAACTTAGGGGAAAACATATTCTTTTCACTCAATTTCCCAATGCTGGAATGGAAATGTCACTTCCTGACACCAACCTGTCTTCAGAACAGATTCAATTGAACACAAAATGGACTTTAAAAAGTATTTAAAGGAGATCTGTTGTTGTTGGTTTTTATGGCATTTTCCATCATCATTGCATGATTTTTGTCAGTGTGGTTTTATCAAGTGTATTTAAATTATGTTTTCCACTTAAAATCTGTCCAAGTATGTAAAAATGCAAAGAAGTTATATGAAATTTGAGCTGTTCAAGAATTTGGGATACCGGAAGTACTATCTGTTTCCAAAGAACAGAAATGACGTTTATTGGATTTGATTTATAAGAAAGCTCATTATTATGACCTGTCACCATGTATTTTGCGTTTACAACTCATCAGGGTTATTTTGGAAAGATGTATCTGTGCAGTAAAATATGACGGATTGGCAGTTCATAATAATGACCACGAACTGTACATAATATATAATAAGTTGCTTTTATCAATGGTGATGAAAGTTGTCTGTCCATGAATGTCTTCTTTAGAATATCTCTGTAATATCATGTGTTGATTGTAAAAAAAGAGGGTTTCTTTGAAAGTCTTTGATTGCTTTCAAACCTTTTCACACTTCAACCTTTCAAATCTTTCAAACCTTTCAAACATTTCAACCTTTCAATCTTTCAAACCTTTCAAACATTTCAAACATTTCAAACATTTCAAACCTTTCAAACCTCTCAAACCTTTCAATCTTTCGAACCTTCCACCTTTCAAACCTTCAACCTTTCAAACCTTTCAATCTTTCAAACCTTTCAACCTCTCAAACCTTTCAGTCTTTTGAACATTCCACCTTTCAAACCTTCAACCTTTCAACCTTTCAATCCTTCAACTTGTCACACCTTTCAAACCTTTCAAACCTTTAAACCTTTAAATCTTTCAACCTTTCAACCTTACAAACCTTTCAACCTACAATCTTTGAAACCTTTCAAACCTTTGCTGCGAGGAGAGACACAGGGAAGGAAGAATGATCCTAGTGAAGGGTCACACAAGTGTTCCAGGTGTCGTGGGCTAGTGGATCCGACTCTGGACGGTGAATCACATGGTTCAGGGTTCAAGCCCGCTGCAGCATAGTATCCTTGGCAAGATATCATTCTACATTTGCCACGCTCCACCCAGGTGTAGGAAATGGGTACCCGACTACCCGGGATTGAGAAATTTCTTAAATGCTTGATCGCATTCTTGTTGTAGCATGGCTTAGGCCAGGGTAATAATATGACAGTCAGGGAGAACAGTTTTAATACTGATACGGCTTCCCTGGGTGAAGAAGCCATATTATCATTACTATTATTTGTATTCCTTTCACAGAATTTACAATTTCGCATGCATGAAAACTCATCAAACATTGATCATCAAAATTACTTGCTCATGCATGTTCTATTGCAAATAGAACAATTTGAGACTGAGACAGTATACCATTACGGTTTACTTCTTTCTACTACCATCACTCCTCATTAAATTTATCACCATCTTATCAATATCTGGAGATGATCTTCAGTTTAAGAAAGGATACAATAATGAATCGGCCTGTCAAGGCCAAGTGCACCATAATATGATTGATGTGTAGTCATTCTCAAGCTTTGATTGGATTGGATTTTTTTTTTTT
>BEXV01000413.1:153246-164585 GCA_003118195.1 Hemicentrotus pulcherrimus
GGGGGGGGGTGAATTTCAGAGATTATTAGAGTGAGATCCTTATTCTGTCACCCAGGTGTTATCTGTACATAATTTGTCAATACCTATAGATTAATGTTACTCTTAAATTGAAGGACATTTCTACATGCACTATTTCTATGAATCTCTTCACATTTTTTGTTCATTATACCCAATCTTTGTATATCAATGAATATTATGTGTACTGCTATTAAAGTGCTATATCTATGAATGCTATTATTCCAAATACATTTTTTGTTTTTGTTGTATCAGCGCTCTGATTTGTATTCTGTAAAAGCACTTTTTTAAAAGTCAATTATTATTATTATTATTCAACTTTTCTTTGTTCTCACAGGTTAATGGTAGGAGGACGTTAGGAGAAAATATAGCAGACAATGGTGGATTAAAGTCAGCATATCATGTAAGAACCTTCTTGTACTCACATTCTCTCATCATAAGTATTATATAGAGCTTATTCTAGAACAGTCAAGGAGTTGACATCATTCAAAGATAAAATGACCAGCTGACTTTAAATTGCTACACCTATTTCCTCACCAACTATTGTTTGGAAAACAGTGATGCTGATGAATTTGGGCAACTGCATTTTTTGAAGATTAAACTTCTAATCATATGTATTAAGTAAATGTTCATGTACATGTAAGTTGCAAGGTAATGATTTTAACAGTGATCTATCTTTAAGGTATTACAAAGTTTTGGTATGGGGTCATAAATTTAGTTCAAATGAACATATTGGAAACATATACAATCCTACCATATTCAGTGATTGTTGAAGCGCTTGAAATCAAGTCTAGAGTGATGAAATTGTAATTAATTATTTCTTTTTGTTGTTAAGTTCCCTCTCAAGGTCAAGATATGAATTTTGCTATAAAACAATGTTTCTTGACTAAAATCAACTGATTGGCTATTCCTGTTTGTAAATCATATATCACAACTACATATTCTGAAATTTTTGTGGTCACAGTTACCATTGTATGGCCATAGGCGCTATTGGAAAATTATCAAAATTTACCGGAAGTATCGGTAAATTTTGATATTCAATTTTTCTTTGAAAGCAGAAGTGTTTTACGGGCTAAATTATATAATACATTCACAGGAGCATCCAAATATTGAAAAATTGTAAAGAATCTTTATCCAGCTAATTTAAAAAATTTCCCCAAAAATACCTTTAAATACAGTGAAGCCTGAATATAAAGACTTCTCTCAAGGGAGATACGAAAAGAAATTTTTAAAGATAGGTGGTCTTTATATGTATGTACATGTTCCTTTATAAAACACACATTGAAAGGAAAATTCTGTTTATAAAAGGGTCTTTCCAAATAGGTGATCACTTAAACATGTTTGGCTATAATAACAATATTAATAATATTATAATATGTCTCGTTTACCCAGAAAAGCCTAGTCAGTATAAATATTCATATGATGCATTCTTGTTCAATATGACATATATACACCTATAAATTCAGAATTCCCCTCATACCATTATGTTTCAACCTGGGCCTGCTGCCTTGGTGAAATATTACATCACTCAGGAGATTCCAAAGTTTGTTGTTCATATATTTTGTTATATGAAACGCCAGGCATGCAATATTATAGCTATAATGACTGCTATGAGAGGGATAGTTGTTTTTATAAGCTCAAGGGGATGTTACATCCAGATATCACCCCAAAAGACTATTGTCCGGTAGGCTGGTATGCAGGCACCTTTTAAAAGACTATTGACCTGTAGGCGGGCACGCAGGGCATCTTTAAAAAGACTATTGACCGGTAGACGGGCATGGCTAAAACCGCAACTCCAATTTCGACCAATCCGATGGCTAGATTTCTAAAGAGAGGTATATAATTCTAAATAGAGTATTACCCAAGGTAGCCTTATCAGTATTAATACTGTTCTACTCAATGGCCATGCAATCACATTTATTATTTGTTTTATTGATGTGTTTGTTTGGCAGGCATATTTAGAGTGGATAAGAGAACATGGAGAAGAACAACTACTTCCTGCACTTGGATTAAACCATAAACAGCTCTTCTTCCTTGGATTTGCACAGGTAAGGCAGGGGCGCAGCCAGGATTATCTAAGGGGGTGGAAGGGGGGAGGGGGGCTCAATTGGGGCTCAGTGGTAGAGCAGTGGTCTCTTACCAGGAGATCCCGGGTTTGAAACCAAGTCGATACGCTGGTGCCTTTTGGTAAGGCATTAATCCTCATTTCCAAGTTTCTTTGAGAGGACTTAAAGACGTGAATCCTCTGGCTGCTTACTCATAAGCACATGCATGCTTTCTTGGCAGTCAGGTTAAACAAACAAAACAACTAACTTATTGGATAGCTTATATTGTATGCTTTAGTGACAATTGCTACGAGGAGCAAATATTACTGGGGTAAATGTTCCATCCTATCTGTTTGTATGCTACAGTTCTTGGAAAAGTCTTTTAGACTTTTTTTAGTTTGCAGCTGAACAAAGAAATCTTAAAAATGAAACTGATGTTGTTGGACCAATTCAAATTTGTGAGCAATGAAAACCCAATCTTGACATTGAAAACTAGATATTGTGAAAATAATATTTGTAAACTCCCTATATTTGAACAAAGATAAAACTCATTTTGCTTGTAAACTTTTCACACCAAAACCGTTTTTTTAAAAATAGTATCTCAGAAGCCACTGTGATGCATATTATGGATGTTATTATTGTTTCAGGTTTGGTGCTCAACCTCAACTCCACAAGCAGCAAGGTTACAGCTCCTCACAGACGAGCACACACCACCAAGATACAGGTAAGTGTTAGATCTACCATCCTGGAAATGAGGTTTCTCCTATAACACAATAGACCATATTTGTATTGAAATCAAATTGAATGCATAAATCTTTGTTAAAGGCAGGCTTTACTACTTCAGCCAGAAGGGATAAGACCACCCATCGAGCCAACAAGGTCACTGTGACAGGTAGCTATCTCCTTAACTCAGCTCTCATTTAACATAGGAAAAAGAGGATCATGGGGGACCAACAGGCACCAGTTGGGGAAGTTTTCTATATAGAGGGAGCAAGTAGCTACAAGTAGGACAGTGTGCCTTTAAGTGCCATGTTACAAACAATTTCAGTCACATTTCAATTAAATATATCTCAATACCATATAAGTATAGATTTGGTTACAGTATGAAAATGACCTATTCAATATTAGTAGAGTGAGATGTATTTATGAATTAGTTTGGACTGGGAGTTTTCTTTTTTTCTGAAACACATGCAAGCATCATCTTTGGTCTGCTAAAGCCTAGGTTATATACTGCCCTCTTGTGATGAGTTTGTTTCCTTTTTTTTCTTCTGGTATAGCATAATTGGTTAGAAGATGTGTGTTGATTTTAAATTTGTGTATTATTTGTATTGTTTGATGAAGTACATGTAAGTATGTAACAGCAACTGACCTCATCACAATAGAAAAACAAATATAGAAATGAAGCAAAAGTAGATTTGTTTTTTTTTGTTGGTTTTTACAAAGTGCAATACAACCGAGTTGTTACTTACTGTAGGTGTATTGCAATATATTATGCAGTTATTGTTAGGTAAGGAGAGTGCATCTTTTGTTGGCATTGTAATTTTTGTAATCTTCAGAAGTTTGATTTTTCTTAGGGCAATATTATACTTTCTTTTCCTTTTTTTGGACAATGTTTAAAGTATATGTATTTATATGTATGTACATGTAGGTATTATTAGCCAGAGTGAATTGAGCAAACCTGGTGTCAAAATATGCCCTACATTTTGAAACCCCCAATAAAAGTGGAATATCAAACCAAAGATATGGCAATTGAATAAGAGAGAGAGAGAGAGAGGGAAAAAAAACTGTAAATTATGGCAAGATTATAGGCCCTTTGAGACCCCTCCTCCCAAAATACAAACATACACACCCAGCTCCACAGTGCATGGGGTTAATTTGCAATTGGCAACTTGTCAGGAAAAAAAGGCGAGTGATTTGTTGTACATTCTATTTCTTGCTGTAAATTGCTTTGCTAAACTGCTTTATGGATGTCATAAAAAGGAAAATTTGATCATCACTTGCTTCTCCCCNCCTCCCCCCTCGGATTCTTGCTTTACTAAGTGGATAACCGTATGATCATCGTCACAGTCAAGTAAATTATATCAGTCACCCAAAGTGCAGGGTTTATTCTTCTCTAGGGAATGTGTGTACCAGTTGATTGCAGCATTGCAGGTCCCAAGCACACGCCCCTCTTCTCCTTTTCTCTCTCACTCACTCAGTTTATCTTTTTCTCCTTGTTTCTTTTTCTCCTCTTGAGTTCATTATCTTTGTCACTTTCATTTCTCCTCTCTCTTTCACTCATTCTTTATCCTCTTTTCTCTTCGCTCTGTCTCTCTTTTTTCGTCTTTTCTTCCCTCACTTCTGAGTCACATCTCCCTATCTTAGTTACATATATCTATTTTTTTGTCATCTCTCTCTCTTTCTCTCTTTCTCTTAATATTTCTTCTGTATCTCTTCCTATCACCATCTCTCTCCCTTTCTCCCTCACCTCCTCCCCTCCCTCTTCATCTAGTCTATTTTCATGTTATACACTTGTTTGTTCCTTCAATCTCTTTCCTCCTCCTCCTCCTCCTCTCCTCTCCTCTTTCTCCTCTTTTTGTTACCTTAAATGCCTTCTTATATACATATATCTTCATTCTCAAGACCCCTCCCCACCCCCTCTTCCCCCTCTCTGTATCTCTCTCTCTCTCTCTCTCTCTCTCTCTCTCTCTTTACCTCAACACTATTGTTTTCTACAATGTAACTGAATATGTGTTGAAAGTAGGCCTAAATCTGACCCCTCTCATCATCATTTGTAATATGATTGATGCTATGTTCTTCATAACTGTGACCTCTTGGTGACACAACATATGTATTTAAGATGTCGGAATCTTGTAACCTAAATGCAGTAAAAAATATTGAGAGCTAATTATTCCAGTAACCATTCAATTTCAGTTTGAAAACAGAAAAACTTCTGCATTCCTTCTCTTCTTTAAAATATTTGGTCAATGCTTTCCTTCGTGAGTTATGTTTGAATATTATAACCTACCTGTATTGCAGTGTCTCAGTTTACACATATCTTTACTATAAATCATTCATGCTTGTAAGATGATGCCACTTTGATACATATGTTTATAGATAGAAGTTTTCTTAATAGGCCGTAGTTTCTAAGAATGTTAAACTGTGTACCTGATTTTGTAAAGGCAGTTGAAGCCAGCCAAATTCAGACATTTTACATGTTTTTATATCTTATAGTTTGTGGATTGAAATAGCCTATTCCGTTTCTTGAAATTCAAAATATTTGAAATTCAAAATGGATTTGAAGATCACACTAATATGAATGTTTCCATCATCATGAACCATCACAAAAGAAGAATTGTGATTGAAAACTTGTCCGACAAATCAATGCTTCCTATTCCCACTTATTTTCACACATTCTCCATATCTGCATATATATCTGCATTTGTCTTTGCTGCATCATATGTGAGCATGCCATAAGACTGCATAAAACCCATTTCAGTCAATGAACTCCCTCTCTCTAATTTATTCCTTATTTAATTTCTGTGCTTTCCTCTTCCTCTCCAGGGTGATCGGGACGTTATCAAATTCAGAAGAGTTTGCCGAACAGTTCAAATGCCCCGTTGGGTCACCAATGAACCCCAAAGACAAGTGCGAGGTCTGGTGAGGTCGTCCATCACAGAGGTCAAAGTTCAGAGGTGAAGACAGGTGCACTGTACATAAACCTGTAGATAAATGTACACATGTTCACAGTATGTATGGTCCTAGCACTGTACATTTGTATGTATTATATAACTTATGTATTTTTCTGACCCGCCCCCCCCCCCCCTTCCCACCAAAAAAAANAAACATTGAAATGACCAAAAAAAATAAAAATAAAAAAAAGTGAACCCAGATGTCATCCCGGTGCTTACAGTTTTTGACATCTTTTATCTTGCATGGTACCCAATGGTGCTGTAAAGGAAAGAATATTTTTAATTTGTTTTTAACTTCGCTTATATTATAAGCTATCATGCCTAATTGCACAAATCAAATTGTATCTGGAAATACAAGTGAGATGTAAGAAAGTTTTTACTTTAAAATTTTTTTTTAATGCCAATAATCCATACTTCTGTATTATTACTTTCCTCAAACTGTTAGGGACAAATTGTATTTTGTTATTCCCAGCTTTACTTTCCTTGTGGCAAAAAATAACATTTCCTGCCTGAGTATGCTGTATTAAATCATGTAAATATAAAAACCCACTTGTACTCTATATACTGTAACATGAAAATGATAATTCATTGTATCTAATGAAGTAAAAGAAAAAGAAAAATCAGGATACATGTTATTTAGTACTCATATTTGGTATATCACATTTTGTTATGTTATGAAAGATTATTTGCCTCTGCTTTGGAGCCCTTGCAATGTGCCAACATGAGAATGACATGGTAGAAGATATTTATAAAGATCATGTGACATTCCTCCTTTACTGTACTAGCAACAATGTCCTATTTTTTGTTGTTGTCATTGTTGATTGATTCAGCAGTTCATTTATGAATCGTTAACTATAGACTGTAATTTACTGCTATATTGACTCCCCATCTCTCTCTCTCTCTTTCTCTTTCTCTTTCTCTCTCTCTCTCTCTCTCTCTCTCCCTCTTGCAGTTTCCATCCCTCTTCCCATCCCTCTCTCTTTTCTCTTTATCCCCCTCTCCAAATCCCAAATCCATCATCTCAGTAAATTTCTAAAGACTCAAACAGCTTGATTACAGGTATTTCATATTTCCAATCTGTGTTCCCAATGTATTTAAGCAAGTAGCCCTGTATTTTGTGCTCTATCACATAAGTTTTTTGAACCCTCCTACAGAGATTTTTCATGATCTCTGTCATCTCATTAGGTGCACTAGACAACCAAATTAGACCAATCTTCCTCTTTTTTGTATAAACTGTATATACGCACTACTTGTAAATAACATGCACAAATTGTGAATTACCAATCAATTCCTTCAAATTAAGTAAAAAACGTTAACATTCATAAGTGTGAACACATCATTAATTGAAATTCACCTGTACTTGTGGTACATGTAAGATGAATACCGTGACTGTTATACATTTAGTTTAATCATGACAAAATCTGTTTCTTAAGATTCATATCTGTATGCTTGAATCTGAATGTTTCCTTGGTTATGTCAATCAAGTACTTGATCCCTTAATTTTGCTTTAAATTCCTTGTTGAAAAAGAAAGAAAATATTACTTTGATGCTGTACTTGATGTTTCATCTTGAGGTATCTTGTTCCATTGAGAACTAAATTTTACATTTAGTTGAAAACACTAGCAAGGTTGTTTTGCCATCTAGACAGCCTTGAATTTATAAACATCCCATCAATGTATATGAATGTTAGTTTGTGTGAGTTTGTTTATATTTTCGGGTATAATTATGTTTTCTGATCTAAGAAACATACTGACTTACCAGTGCATTCTAATTTTATTCAATTTTTTAATAGGATGGTTGTTACATTCCTGGAACTATAGATCTCCTTAAATTTCAAAGGAAAATAATCCAAACCATTCATTCACTCATCAATCAAAATAAAATAAAAGAGCACTTGTCATTCCAATTATCTTTGAATGATGGAGTGAAGTTCCATTTCCAGAGCTCAAAATTTTCTTTGGTTAGCTGAGTTTGAAAGAAATACTCCTGAAATACATTAAGGCTGAATAAGAGACCAAGTTAATCTGCTGAAAGCCAAAAGGGTGTCTTATATGAGTTAATACCCTGTTAGCTTTCATCAAATGATATACTAGCATCAAAAGATGATCTACAGAAAAAGATTGACATCTTATTGCTTTTCTATGTTTTTGAAATAGTAGCCAACTTTATCTTTAAGTTCATCCTGTAAATCTGACACATTATAAGGCAGTGTAGTTTTAAATGAGTGACGCGGTATTGTCTTTTTTAACTGAACTTGAGCGAAAGATAACTTGCAATAGGAAAACTCTTTTGCTGTTTGAAAGTGTGATGGCACAAAGTTGGTGAGATGGTATGGGGAAATTATACAGTTAAACATTTGTGAAAATTGTAAATTTTGTACAGAGTTGTGTAAGATTTTTATCATATGATCATTTTTGTTTCCAGTGTAGGATTTTTTTAGAATATTGTAGTAGAGTAACTGTTGAACATGAGATGAGAACTGCCACATGGGTATTCTGTACATACATGTAGGGCACATGGGCATGTTATTTGAAGTCAATTCTGTAAACAAGGTACCTTTGTCATCTGTTGAGCGCCAGAAGGGAATAAAAACCTTTTAACAATAGAGTTAGCACCCTTCTGGCTCTCGGCAGACCCTTATCTTGTATCTATGGAATGCTGTCGTATGTGCAAGTGAAGTGAAGATGAAAAAATATCAAATATATATTATATATCTCAAAGAATATATCATCATATGGAAAAATGTTCCTATCAGTGTTGTTACACATATTAACGTATAACCCGGTTTACTATCTTTTTTGTGTGATATATAGTATGTAAGCATGGATTTATTTTGCTATGAAATTCAATATATTGTAACGTAAGTGTCACAGCTGAATATCTCTTATAATATTAAAAAATGAAGAAAAATAGAAAATGTCGTTACATATACCTCTGAAATGTGATAGATTTTTTTTGTAATCTTAAACGTTATTCGAGTAGGAGCCCACTTTTTGGCATGGTGACTTAGGTTAAAGATGTTCAAGAAAATGCCAATGTTCTATTTTTGATCAATGTTTCTGATTTGATATAGAAAACATTTTTTCGAAAGGCAGGGAGAAAATATATAATGTTTGAAAAGTTTTTTCTTTTGAATACTTAATCATCCATTTTGCAGGAAAAGAGGTTGAGAAAGCAAAATTTGAGAATTATAGGACTTTAAAAAAAAATGACTAAGTGAACAGTTCCCAAAGCAGTTTAGGAAAGAAAAGTATTAACTCAAAATAGTATTACTTGTATCTTGTATGATGTTTCTACAGCAGTGGTATGCATGGTTTCACTATTGCCTTCATAGTACTGTACTTTATATTTTGCGCCTTTGCCCTCTCTTTTCTTCTTTCCTTTAATCTGCAGTCATACATGTCGTATTATGAATGTTTTGGACTTCAGTGTTTTACCATGTTTTACCCACTGCTCCTTAAAATTCCAATGTATTAATATGCAAAAGTTAAGTACCGGTAAGATATGTACCAATGAAAGAAACAGTACTGACTATTTTGATAGGTAATGATGAAAAGAGAATACTATTTTTGATTGTTGAAAAAAGTATGTAAATTGGCCAATTTGCATAGTGTGATTTTAACGACATTTGCAAGACTCATTATTTCCTCTTTACATACATGTACTAATTCAGCAGTCCTTTCTTATAAAACTCTTTTTGTTGGTGTTAATGAGATGTATGAAATGACTTGCAAGTCCAATAAATCAAAGCAGGTCGGAGACTGCGTCACTCGATGAGTTTCAAGCTCCCTCCAATATCTGGTCCAATTCTGCGTTTATTCGTTAATTGTTTATCGCTGCAGTCGACATCCAGATTTAGATTCCATTTGCAAATGTCATACGGACTATTCTTATCTCCATGACATGTACATAGACGGGAGACTCAGCTTTACCCGTCTCTTTGTGCATTAAATATTAAAACACGAGTGACACAGCTTCACAAAGCCCACCAATGGTAAAAGGTCACAAGTGGATACTAGTCCTAAGTGTAAATCCTATCAGCTCGATCTAAAACACTGGAGGCTAACTTACCATTTCACATTTCCAAATCGCTCCCGAGCTCCGTCATGCTTCTAGAATTACCCCCACTCAATGACGGGAGGTGTCAATAAATATCTTTGGAATGAATTTGACGTAGTATCTATCTCTCTGTGGATAGTTTTTCTTTTTTAGTAAACATGAGCTATAGACTGACTGTACCGTGGAGGATTTAATATAGCGGTAAGGGAGAAATCCGCTGGGGTTGAAACCCTTGATGTACGTAAACGCTTGTTAGTTTGGACTGGTTAAAAACATGTCATCTTCCTGGTTCGAACTCTTAAACGCAACAGTAAATACTAAAATAGCTCATGCAAAATATACCTTTTACTAAATCGCAAATGTATTGACAAAAGAGTTGTTTTTAAGAAACGTAAATATCACAATCCTCGCTAAAAAACAAGAAAGAAGTTGTATTGTCTTGCTATGTCTTTGACAAAGTACAGAAGCTGACCTTCAGAATAACATAAATCGTTTTTTTTTTATGTTTCAATATTTGTATACGTATGTCACTGTTTGAATGCAAATTAAACAGTTAACTTGTGTATTGTAATTGGGGAACCATATCATGGCTTGTGTTGAGATGTCAAACATGTTAGAATCCAAAGTTTTTGAAAAATACGTATGTGGCCAATACAATACCATCTTAAAAACAGTTACCTGAAGTACTGCCTGAGTACTAGCGTAGAGGTAAAAACAAACTAGTTAAATCCTTTTCGAGAAAATGAGTATTTCATTTTACTTCCATTAAAAAATATAACACTTATATATATCCAGGAGATACATGGTTTGTAAGGAGAAGTACGACTATAAACGATAAACTTCATTCGGTTAAAGTATAATTCATTTAAAATATGTGTTCCTGTTGCTTGCTATATACGAATGAACATGTTATTTTTATCTTTAAAACCTTTAGACTTTCTCTCTCCCTCTTTCTCTCACTCCTTTGGGCCAGAAATATTGGGCCAGGAATATTGGGCCGGAAATACTTGGATCTTTATAGGTTCGTTACTAGCAAGTACTAGCAATTTTTAACATCTTGTCCATATTTTATGTGACTCAGTCTAACTTTTAAAACTGTTTATAAAAAAGGTGATTCGATATATTGATTGTAGTTTAAATATCTCAATATTCATAGTATCCATCCAATGAAAGTAGTACTATATCATGGCGTATGGGCGTAAGTGACATCAGTAGATTTTTTGTACTTTTTTGTGACATTCCTACTTATTGTGTCAGCTTTTATCATGTAACTCAGTTTGAATGCAGTTGTTTCTTATTGTAATGGACTGTCTACCTGTTTTAATAAATTATTGATGTGCAAAAAAAAAAGGAAAAGACATCGTTGAATATGTGTGATATGTGAATCTCAATTTCTTTCAGTTATATTCCATTATTTCAACTCTTGTTTTTTCACGTCACAGAGTTTGTTCATTCTCTATTCTTTTGTCACTATTTATCTTCATGAATCGTCCCCTCCATTAGTTTCCAATTTTTTCTTCCCGTTTCTATGTAATGTTTTTTTTTTTTT
>BEXV01000413.1:208924-224695 GCA_003118195.1 Hemicentrotus pulcherrimus
GGGGGGGGGGGAGGTCGCGAAGGAATGTGATAGAGGGAAAAAAAGAGAAGGGAAGAGAGGAGTGAAGAAAAACAAGAGAGAGAGAGAGAGAGAGAGAGGGGGAGGGGGTGAGATGGTGAAGGATAACAATCGGAGGCTCTCGGCATCTGCATGTCCATTCAAGTATTTAAATCAGTCTACCCACATATGTCGTAGAAAAATACATTTCAACTTTTCACTTCCCTTCTATACATGTTTAATTTCCACCAGCTTTATTCGAGGCAGAGATACAACCTAGCGAAACATTAGCAGAGAGGAAAGTTAAATACTTTTATTCAGCGTGTATAGATACAGGTAAGACCAGAAATAAATCTTTGACTCTTGTTTTAGCTCACCCAAATTATTTTCTGCAAATATTTCATGTTGCTCCTCAATAAATATTGCAGCCATTATTCAAAGAAAGGTCTCGGGTTCGAACTTTATTTTGGTGCCATTGTATGGTGCTAACTCTATTGGACTATACGTTTGCAACATTTATCCTTCTCGGGCCAGGTAGGTTTCATATACATATGGGTTGTGCTGGGGTAGAAATAAATGCAAGGCAATCAGCCAAAGCAGTAATTAGATAGCCTACTGGTGAGGCAACCCCTAGCAAACACATGTACGACCACATTTAATGTCTTCGTCATCGTATTGCTTTTAAACAGAGCGAATAGAAGAACTCGACGACGCGCCCATACGCGATCTCCTACACGATCTCGGCGGATGGCCGGTCCTCGGAGATACCTACGGTGGTCGCTGGAATCAATCCGACTACGATTTCGTCTGGTTGTTGGGAACTCTCGTCAGCAAGTATAGTAACTCCATGCTCATCGAGCCGTTTGTCGGAGTCGATGATAAGAATGCCTCAAGATATGTCCTCCAGGTAAGAAAGGTGGAATAGTGTTGAGATTGCAAACATCTCATACATTTTATCACCTGACGAAGTGTTGCAACGGCGCACGAAATGTCGCGATCTTCGATACTTCATCCGCAATGAGTAATACATTTAGCATCTCATATCTTATACCATTGCTAGTTTGCATCCCACCACAGCATCGAATATCATCTTCTTAACACATTAATACTCTTAATTCTGGAGCAACAACATCAACATCAACGACAACAAGAAAAACAACAACAACAACAACAAAAACAAGAATATAAGAACAACAACAGCAGCAAAAAGTACGGTTGCAGTACATTGGCATGTGAAGGTCCGAAACTTTGTAACATATCCCCAGTATGACAAATATCGAAATGTTTAAGGAAAACGTTACAAAACTATTTATTTGATAAATGTTTATTGTGATTGTATAAAGTGTAAGTTTGGGGGAAAATTGAGAGGGACTACCGTCACGAAGTGCGCTACAGAGGAACGAAGCATTAATATTATCACCCTACAGAGGCAATTTAACAATATACTCATTTCATTCAAGTCGCTTTGGTTCAAGGTACTGTTGAATTTTGAAGGCGATCGATTGCAAATAAAAATAAATGAAAAACCTTTGGGCTGGAGTAAGTTTTGACATTTTAGAAGTGATTTTTGGCAACGTGACCTAACATTATGTCCATTTCGAACGAAATACTGAGTGTTTTGGCAGGATTTGATGCTAAACGGAGATAAAGAATTATGTCCGTCTGGGCCTGGGTTACTACTGAATTTACGAAATGGACTCTTGCCAAACAAATATGCAATGATACTAGTTTCTGCTTGAGTAATTGTTGTATGTAAAATATTAATCTGCGCTTTTGCACTTTAGTAAGTCATATCATGAATTGAAAGAGAAATACTTAATCCTTGTCTTTTTACTGCAGCTTGTAATTCCTAAAAACTAAGAAAAAAATAAATAAACGATCTTTGTCTTTTTATGATCGCATTTGAATGAAACATTTTTTAAAAGTCTATATCGGTGTTAATGGTTTCGGTATAAATTAGCAATATTCATGTTATTTATAGATTAGGCTTTGAATGTTTTAGTTGATAGGCTTATCTATTTTGTGTACGAAGTAAAATGCCAACATTTTTAACACAAAGATTGAGATATTATAAACGTGTAACAAGTTTGTCTTGAATCGGCGACATGATCATTTTCATTTTATGAAGGTCTTACAACTTAAACTCGTTGAAGAGAGGGAATATACTGTATCTAATACATGAGGATGATCATACATGTAGTTGACGAAACCCCACAAGTTAGTCAATTAGGCAATTAGAACTCTGGCTAAAAGGTCCCTCTTATTAAGCCAATGTTTGAAAAAAAAGTGGATTTTGTTTTTCGATTGGAAAATGTGTATTTACTGTCTCAAAAAAATTGACAAAGCGACAATTACAATTAATTTGTTTAACATTTCTATATCTGTCTCTTAAAAGATCGATCAGTCATCCCTCGGCATTTCCAGCAGGGAATATTTCTTGAACACAGAAAAATATCAAAAGGTGAGTGAAAATATGCCGAGTGTATTTATAAAGATGTGTATGTATCCATTGTAGATCTATGTATCGAGAAGACTAAAACAGATGACTAAAAACGATAAATGCCATTACGTCTAACACCAATTGGTTTGTCACAATCTTCTCTTTACTCTGTATTGTTGTCAGTTTTTCGAAAGCCCTTTGGTCTATTATCCAATTAATTTGTATTTTCAGTCTAATGCGCATTTGATGTCTACCCATTTGATCAAATTTCCATTTGTTCCAATGAAAAATACTGGCAAGCGCTGAAGGATTCTTTGTGGCTGAACTAGAATATTAGACCAATAAGCACAAGATAAAACGACAAGTAGCCCGAATGGTCATTAAGCCACATGTAAAACTGCTATATAAAATGACGTAGACTAAACCCATGGACTTGACCATTTTGGGGATTGCTTATAAGAGACCCACATAGTATATTTATCATCACCATCATGAATATTTTGATTTTATTGTTGTTGTCGAGTCCAGGTTCAAGATGCCTACCTGAAGCTCATGGTGACGATAGCCAAGCTACTTGGAGCAGACGCACAAGCAGCCGAGACAGATATGAGGGATGCATTCAATTTCGAGATAGAACTTGCCAATGTAAGATTGTGAAATCATATTTGTCCATATCTGACTGGTGTTTTGCGACACTGCCGTCCATCCGTATTACGCGAGAGAGAGAGAGAGGGGGGGGGGGATGGGGTTGTAAGGCTGAAAATGTACTGGGTTGTCAGTTAGGATCTTTGTAGAGCAAGGGATATCACAATCATATTCATCGAAAATAAAAATGTTTGGGGTAAACTTTGGCCTCTTCTTCCTCATCCTATGCCCCCCTACCCTCATGGCCCTTTAGTAGAATAGGCGCCTCAGAAACGAAAATTGATTACGTCCACTCTGAAGAAATTGAAAGTATAATTCTTTTTTTATTTTTAAAAAACATAAACAACGAAATTTGCACGTACAGTGTAGATGCATTGTCAACAAAACAATTTTAAGTGGTCCGCAATATTAAGAAATTGGTAAAAGTAAACTTTCATTATCATGCTCATTGTGTGTCTTCTTTCCTCCTTGAATTATCCGATATTTGAGATCATTATGATACGTCTTCTATGCTCTAGCTGAACGACATGTTAAGCTGTCTATTTGTGTATGTTACTGTTTTTGTTGTTTTTATTGTACTGTGTAGATTAATGTCCAATATAAGTTCGACATCGAAGTACAAATCCTTACCATCTAAACCGCAATATTATATCAGTATGTGACAAATAGTTCCTTGTCTTTTGTTTTGAACTGCGTCGTATCTCTAATTTCGACTGTGTGAGAGTTTTTTTCTTTTATTTTTATCAACAGTTAACTGTACCTCCCTCAGACAGGAGAGACAGTGATGCGTTATATAATCCTACAACCCTTACCGGCTTGATTCAAGACTACCCATGGGTATGTATTTCAGTCAAAATCGTAGACACGTATCTCTGAGGGAAAGGAAAAATAACCATAATAATGACGTTTTTTCATACGGAATTTTGATAGTCTAAAAGCTCATTGGAAGATTGTAAATGCTTGGGTTTTCCAAATAATAATTAATGACGAATATTAATCAAATTTGTATTTTATATTTATTGGTCTCTTAATTCTCGGATTAATTTTGCTTTTTCGTAATTTTTAATACTGCATGATCTTTGACAAGCATAGCTTTTACCTTAGCTCATTCATTTTAATCTCATCTAAATTCAGCCTTTCCTTCTTCATGTAAACAAACTGATTTGATGTACTCACTTTTTGCCTTCGTTTCTGTCAACAAAACTTAATTTTAAATCAAAGTATTGCGTTATGTGAAATTGAAACATATCAGGACTTAACATATTAAAGATTTCTTTTAACCTAGATGGATTGGAGAAGATTCTTTGACATCGTTTTACCCAACGTGAGCAAACCATTAGCAGACGATGAATTTATCAACAATAAAGAGCCAGAGTTCGTCACTGACGTTCTAGCACTCGTTCAGAGAACACCGTTACGGTAAGAATGGAATTATCTATTAGGGAGGGAGCTCCTCTATAAGTTGTGACGTCATTTCTTTTCGAAACCCGTATGTTCAAATTAGACGACCCTGTATTCCGACGCAACTACGTTTTGATATCACCTTCGCTACCCCTCTGTTTCTAGACGCCGATATTTCGACATCCATCTATTCCATTCGTCACTCCTCTGATTCGACAACCCCTTTCTATCGACATCACCCTCTTTCGACAACCATCTGCCCCGACATCCCTCTGTTTCGACAACCCTCTTTTGCAACATCCCTGTGTTTCGACACCCCTTTTTTCGACACCCCCTTTTTTCGACACCCCTGTGCTTCGACACCCGTTTCGACATTCCTCTGTTCGACAACCCTCTGTTTCAGCATCCTTTTGTTTCGATACCCGTCTGTTTCGACATCCATCTCTTTCGTCACTCCTCTGATACGACAATTCCTTTCTTTCGACATCACCCTCTTTCGACAACCATCTATCCCGACGTTCCTCTGTTTCGACACCCCTCTTTTCAACATCCCTGTGTTTCGACACCCCTGTGTTTCGACACTCGTTTCGACCACTCTTTGTTTTTTTAACATCCCTTTGTTTCGATGCACGTCTGTTACAACATAATTATTTCCGTTTCGAGACCCCTTTGTTTAGACATTCTTCTGTTTTGATATCCATATGTTTCGAGACCCCTTTGTTTAGACATCCCATTGTTTCGTCACCCTTATGTTTTGCCACGCTGTTTCTCAACCTACGATGTTACGAAATTTTCCGCTACGACCACTTACATGTATGTCTTGACAATTCTATGTTTCCACGTCCATATACTCAGGCAACCTACTTTTCGATAACTTAGGGCTAACAGAACATACATTTATGGAAACATGGGCTCACCGAAATAAAGTCAGATCTTAATAATTATAAGGATATCGAAAGATAGGAGTGTAAAAACATAACGATGTAAGAACATAGAATGTCGGAATCTAGTAGCAGGTGGGATCATCCACGGTTTATATTTATGGGCATAATTAGAAAGATAATTAATTGTCTGACTATATTTTTTAAATGATTAAGGATATACAAGTCTCTATTCTCATCTTGATACAACAATGTTGATGGTATGTTCTAATTTGTCGTATTTATGGATAATTCCTTGACCCACTCCGATTTTGACCCCTAGAATCCTGGCCAATTACATGATCTGGAGGATCACTAAGCTTCGAGTGATGAACCTCAGCAAACGATTCCAGGCTCCAAACGACGAGTTTCGCGCCGTCATGTTTGGCGTGGGAGCTGACGATGCACGGTGGCGACTCTGCGTCGAAGGCATCAATGGCGCCATGGATTTCGCCACCGGAAAGATGTACGTGAAGGAGAATTTTGCCGGGGAGAGCAAAAACAATGTAAGATATACCGATCCCCTATAAAAAAAATACATACTAAAGTTATATCTCTAAGTAAGGAAGAGAGCAATACGATATTTTCGTCTAAAATGGAACATGAGGCAAGAAAACGATGATCGCAAAGTCTAACCAGTATACTCTAGGATAATTTCAATACCCTTTCCAATGCCAACATCCTATTTCATTTAATGTCCCACAGTAATAATTTTCGTATTTCGTAATATTTTTGTTGATGATGATTGTTTTACCGGACTGCTAAGAAAGCATGTATATGCTTGTAAGTAAATAAACAGGGGATCGACGACTTTAAGTCTTCTCCGAGGGGAATGTTGATTATTACCTTACCAAAGGGCTCGGTCACATTTTCGAACCAGGGACCTCCCGTTTACGAGACCACTGCTCTACCACTGAGCCATGTAATTTTAATTTTCGCACATGACATAATGTAACTATACAAGCCATTGGAATTGCCTCGGTTTGATTTTTCCAAAGTAGTTGCGATCGTGTACAAGAATCCCTTTCTTATTNTACGTAAAATATTAACACCAGCCACAAAGGTCGGTTCAGCAGACGACAATTTTGCAAAATCGATAACACTAGCTACCGGAAGTTGACTATATTCAGAGGTCAAAGCCTTAACACCACCTGCTTTCCATTTCGGTGTTTAGGCTGGTGTTAGTGTTTATTAAACACTAACACCAGCCTTAAACACCCAACTTGAAATCACTCAATGTGCTCTCTCATTCCATTAGGCCCTCTTCTCAATAAGACCACTCTCCATCTCTCTCCTACTTTCTCTTCTGTCAATCATATTCGTACACTATAAGGAGAGTCTTGAATTGTAATGCTTATCTCTGGTACAAAGCTAGACGATGAATATGATGAAATTTCACCATGGTCATGGACTAGTGTATATGACAGCGCTGCATTTATCAAACGGATCTTTAACGAACACTTAAATTACCCTCCATATGTTTTGTAACATGTATTCCCAGACTCTTCGAATGATCAAATATCTGAAGCGTGCGTTCAAAGAGATGCTGAAGGAGAATGAATGGATGGATGACAATACACGAGAGGTCGCGGCAGAGAAGGTAAGACCCCAAGAAAACACATTGTCCAGTCCTGAAGTGAGTGTATATTAAACCATCTTAAGCCTCGTGCAGATATCAGGTGGCAAACTGCTGATGTTTTTTTGTAATGATGACATAATGTAAATACGCTTCACATTATTAACACAGAGCTTGGGTGCAGTTGTCATTCATTTTATGTAAATCAATACATCATATATGAACGAACCTTTACTTCTGTTTCAGACGTGTCCACAACCGCCACGGTTCTCATTCTTCAACGCTTTCATAGGTTCCTCCGCTGAAAGCTTGAAAAGTACTTTTAAAACAAATACACTCCCGCCATGTCATTATTGTTCATAGCTTCTGATTGAAATGGATTGGAGGCAATTTCAATATGACTCACTTTCATTTAAGACACATTAACAATGTAGTTTCCACAGAAAGAATACATTATCCAAGTATCGCTGTTACATTTAATTTCTAAAGGATAATACATTTGTTGTTTTTCCCACCGGTTATACTTGTTCTAGTGCGACGCTATGCAAGAGCTTGTCGGATATCCGGATTGGCTTTTTGATGAGGAAAGGCTGAACGAGGAATATGAAGATGTGAGTCGGTTTTCTTTGATTAGGAATAAAAACACATCATCTAAGTAATGTATGATACAAGTAATTTGGAGGAGTATGCATATCTACCTAATTTCGCGGTGAAATTCTATTTTTTATGTACTTTTCTACATATTAATTATACTCTTTTAGTAGAAGTTGGTTATGATTTCGAGGCCTATTCATTTCGAGGCTTTTCAACCGAAGGGAACAATGAAACAATATGTGTTCTTCAATCGTAGCGGAAGTTTAATTCACATATTTATGTAAAACCATTACTAAAAAGCATTTTATAAAGCTAGATATGTGCATTACAAACGTAGCAATACGGTTTTGAGTGATTCTGCCAACGCATCATGTCAAATAGAAACTGTCTTCAAACTTTCTACATGACCTTAACAGAAATATTGATAAATATACATATATTTATATAAATATGACATATTTATAATAATTATTATGAACTATTTCAACAGCTTGATTTCAGACTAAACGATTACTTTGGTAACATTCTTCGCTACGTCGGCTGGTCGGCAAACGAGAATCTGAAGAAACTGAGAGAAGAGGTAGATCGAGAAGGGTAAGCATGATATGAAACAAAACACTTATTGAGATTTGATTGAGCTTAGGATAATCAACTTGAAGTGGATAAAGATGGAAAAGCAAAATATGAAACATAACAATTATTGAGATTTGTTTGAGCTTGGGACGATCAACTCGCTTTACTTCTCAGCAATTGTCACTGGAGCACGCGCCGCATAATATTCATTTTGCTCGAATAAGAAGACAATACAGGCGGGTAACAGCGATTCTTATTCTTTGTATAGAGCCTACGTATAAGAAAAAAGGAAGAGGTTATTGATCTGATAGAAACAAGCAAATAATCAATCAATCACAAACAAACAAACGGACGACCAAAGGGGGTTTATTTCTTTTCAATTTAAACTTCCTTTTGATGAACAATTTCAACATTTTGTCAGTCGGAACCATCACCTTGAAATATTTTGTTAATGCGCTATAGAACTACTTCTTAATAATTTACGTTATGTTTTTTTTTTTTTGTCTTTCTTTTAATTTTAGATGGCTGATTGGACCCGCAGTAGTCAATGCATACTACCGATCTAACCAAATCGGTAAGATTATTGTTTATACTCATATAAACAAAATTAATGCTTTTGATGATAACAGTATGCAGAAGAATAAAAGTTTCAGTGTAACGGAAAACAAGAAGAAGAAAAAATGTTTAAATGCTTTTCAGTTATTCTCTAATGATTAAGACGAATGTCCATAAAGTAAATAGGGTAGTTAAACACTTGGTTTAAATTGACGATGATACCCTAACTTGTAACCGTCAGTTCTTTTCGCTATCAATGTGACATGCTGGTCGATACATTATTTGGTTTCATACCAAGTGATGGCGCTCTTACAACTCTTTCGTAAGCTTCGTCAACACTGTTCAGTGATTTTGAAGATGGCAATTTCGGCCAATTCTTTGTTTCATGAGCTTCGAACGCCTGTTCAAGCGGTGATAATGAGAATGGTAATGTTGTGGTGATTATAAAACACAAAGTATAATAAAGCTTTTTGCCAGTAGTTTACTGTAAACCGTTTAAACAGTGGTATTACATGACTGTAGGCCTATAAAGTCACGGTTATCAATTAGGTTGTATAGGAGTAGGTTCTAGGATTGTTGTCGGCAAGAGGTGAGGGAGAGGGGATAGCGATCAATTCTAGCCTGTAATCCACCTATAAGTTAAAAAGATACGTAGTAATACTTACGCGTACTTACAGTTTTCGAACACTCTATCTTTTCTTCCCTTGTGTGCAGTGTTTCCCGCTGCGATTCTACAGCCGCCATTTTACCATTCCGAACTTCCGTGGTATCTGAATTTCGGCGGCATCGGGATGGTCATCGGACACGAGATCACTCATGGCTTCGATGACAGAGGTAACACAGTCATTACTCACGTTACAAGATGCCACACTATTACAATAGTCAATGACAAATGCAACGTATCCAAATAATCATACATGTCGAATGTCACACTGAATTAAACCACTCGATGACAGAAGTACGTAACAAAATGATCACACAATTCATTAAATTAAATGGCAGACGTAACTTAACTAAAATGATCAGACATGGCACAACCTGTCACACTCTACTAATAGTACAATATCATTATTAATAGTCGATGACAGAGGTTCAAAAGAAATTATACAATATGTCACACAGTTCCTATAATCCATTGCAGATATTTAATAAACTAAATACATGTATGTACACATATCACAGTATGTCACGCTATTAAACTATTATCAGTCATATATGTCATTATATACCACACTATCAGAAAAGTCCATGACAGAGGAAGAATGGTGACAAATATCACAAAGCGTCACGCTATACAACAGTTGATGTAATGGATAACAAGGCTATAACATCACTCATGTCGCAAAATGTCACGCTGTTACATTATTTAGTGAAAAATGTATCGTAACAAAATGATCATACAATCATACAGGTTTGCATTTACAGTAGCCGATGACAAAGGTGATATAACTAAAATATAACACATGTCACAATATGGTTCACCATTACAGTAGTCATGGTCGATGAAACAGTATAATTATGCACTTGATATGTAGTGCCCCCAAAAATGTAACGACACACTAACTCTTTGTCCATTTCCTTCATTTTTTTTTCTCAGGGAGACGATATGACAAGGATGGTAATTTAGTACAGTGGTGGAGTAACAGCTCTATTGAAGCATTCAAGGGCAGAGCTGAATGTATAGTGGATCAGTATTCAGAGTATATCATGCCAGAAAACGATATGAATGTAAGTAGTTTTTTTCACAACCATCGCACATTTGATGTTCTGTACATTGATATGCATTCTCTTTAAAGATAAAGTTGAGTTCTGGTTATGCGATTTCATTGTGAAAGAAACGGTGTGGAATTGACCAGAAAATGTTGATCATCTAGTATAGGCCTATAAGAATTTGTGTGTATTGCAAGGTTCTGGAATCATCAAAATGATAAGAAATTTGGCCAAGTCTTGGTAAAGTTACAAACACTGTACACAGAAAGATGTATCTGGGACTACACGAACACGGGGCATAAACATCCTACCCTGGATTTTTACGATGTTACATGAAATATTTAGAATATGAAGGCATTTGAAGAGCCATGCTTTTCAGGGAATATGTCTTATCTAATGTTCTTCCACACTTGCATAATAAGAATGACGCTCACAAATTATTGTTTTACCTCTTCCCTGAACTCAACCTTCTCTTTAAAGATCTCAAGCACATTATGTAAGGGGGTCTAGAGCTCCTGAAATATCACGTTTAGAAGCTGATGTTTCTTGCCGATTTCCACAATCTCAATGAGAATGTTACTCTTCTAGCTCTTTCATTATAATTTTTTAGCACGTACTAATCTCGTGTTAAAGTCTTGCTACATCCTGAACAACTCCCGATTCTAATGGGTGATATATGTCACCGATCAACAATATAACGAGCTTTGAAGCTCACCCAGTACAATTTTAAAGCACGTACCAATTTCGTGATTAGCTCAACAGTAATGGCGACATTTCTGTGACAGATATTACCAGCAATTATAAATGTTAAAAATAGGTGGACACATTCCATTCCGTCTTCAGGTGGACGTGATGCGTTCGGTAAGGTAGAAAGTTGAAAAATACGCTTCGTATCTAATATTAAAGATACATGCTGAATATATTTCACGAAAAGTTCAAGGACTCAAAAAACTCAATCGAAATAAGCTGATTTTTTAAAGCCATGCTTCAACATTTTTGATAAGCTGTTTAAGAGGGCGGGAAATGTTAATTGCATGGTACTTTTTTTTTAAAGTCGTGAGGTACTTGTCTTTTAACCAGTCATTTGTATTTTTGATATTCTTTTCCCCTAATATTTTACAGCTAAATGGCAAATTGACGCAAGGAGAGAATATAGCAGACAACGGAGGCCTCAAACAAGCATTTAGGGTTGGTATCACAATATAAAGACTAAGGGTGTGAGTGTGTGCGTGTGTGTGTGTGGGAGAGAGAGCGCGAGAAAGAGAGAAAAAGGGGGAGAGAAGGGGCAGATAGAGATAGAAAGAAAGAGAGAGAGAGAAAAAAAAAGGGAGAGAGAGAGAAAGATTAGGAGAGAGAGAGAGAGAGAGATGGGAGAATGAGAAAAGATGGTTTATGAAAGTATATCATCATAATAAAATTAAAGATAATGCATAATTAAGACAAGTAAACAAATCTGTTTTACCTAAACAGTGCAAAATGCTTAGTGAATTTGACTGATTGACTAAACGGTCTTTAAAAAAAGGTTTTACCGGTTGCGTTGGGATGCTAACACTTTTGATTGTTTTTTTTCATCCATGACGTCATCCCAGGCATATAAGACAATAGTAGCAGACACCGGAGAAACACCGCTCACGCTCCCCGGGCTAAACCAGACGCAGGAACAACTATTTTTCCTCAGCTTTGCACAGGTTCGTGTCTTTGCATCTCAACATCGAATTATGATTTCACCCTCAATAACGATCTAGGGCAAGGGAGTTACATACATGCCGTAGGCTATATATTGTGTTGTCCTCCTCTTTGAATATCCTGGATGGGGTGGAAATTTGAACGTATGTCATCTTCAAAATCAAAATATGTTATATAAAATGTAGAAATGGCAAATTAACAAAATCATTGACCGAATAATAAGATCAATTTCTTTCTGTAACTATTGTGTATCAGTAAAATCATATCAAATATCATATCATTTTAGATTTTATCATATCAATTCCGAACAAGTAGAATCATTCCAACTTTTCAATATACATAAAACTGAAATAAACAATTATTTGTAGCATAACATGTCAGGTAACGGTTGCCCAAAATATATTTCAAAATGTCTGTCTACCCCTTTGAGCGTATTAACCCTAACTGGTGCCGACTGGTACTTTCGTTGCGTTCCATGTAAGCTGATTGGCACAATCATCTGCTAGGAATGAACGTAGGGATTTCATGATGAAGAACTCGCCACATATTTATTACTTTGTTTTTTTCTACTCCACTAATTCAGGTATGGTGTAGTTCATTTCGACCTGAAGGTCTGACGGCAAGAATATTAACAGCATCACATGCTCCGGGAAGATACAGGTGATTATGATGTCATTTCTATTTTTAGATACATGTATCACTTTGCTTCAACTGGAATTGTAATCTGTTATGAAATTGATTTGAATAAAAACAGAAATTTGTGTAAATTTTAGGAAAAATCACGCAATTTTGTTGTTGTTGTTGTAATCGAAGAAGCAACAACTGACAATAGCTTCTTTTTTCTTTCTTTTTTACTCTGACAAGCAGATCTCGATTATTTTTTCTAACAAGATCGCACATTTTGGTTTCCTCCAAAGTAAATGTTATGATACAGTCCTGGATAGATGTTTATGCTCACGCCATTTATGAAATACTTTTACGAGATGTATTATTTTTATGTATCTTTTTCTGTTTTCCTTATTACACACGCTAATGTCATCTTATTGTGGTTAAAAATGGAAGCATTCTTATTTTTACCTATTACTTGGGCTCTTTATAATGTGATATATGCACTTTGTCAATGTATTTAACATCGCATCTTCTTTGTGAAATCTCTCATTTCTTCTTCCACAGAACTATCGGGCCTGCGCAGAACATGCCTGAATTCGCCAAAGTGTTTGGTTGTAAGGACAACGATTACATGGTACCCACTGACACCTGCACGGTATGGTGATGACGAAGTCAGGAACTAAGACTACTACTACTCAATCATTGTCAGGGAATTATGACATCACAATCATGCGAGTATGATTAATGACGTATGAGATAGGGAAACCAATCATCGACGTTTATGAACAAGCGTAATCACGGCCCTGTTATTTCATATTTTGTGAAAGTGAAAATTTGTTTTAAATATTCACAAATATAATTTTCAAAAAAGGCAAATCAATGTAAAGGGATCGCATTTTGAACTAAAAAAAGAAAGTTTAATGGAATCTGTTATATATCATTATAGCTCAGGAAGGTGTATAATTACAAGATGTTCTCGATGTAATTATAAGAAACCCAAAAGTCAGCATTTCTATAATGTTGATGAGCATTAAAAATAAGAATGATGGTAATTATGATAATAATTATGATATTAGTAATTATTATAATAACCATTGACAGAATATGATAACACCAGTAAACATTAATGAAAAAGGTGATAATAATTTTATGAATAATATTACAATTGATATTGATCGATATTGGAACCCCTTTTACAAAATCCTAGCCTCATCTCTGAAGAGTGTATATTCACCGATTATGTAAGATATGTCTTTAATCGTTTTTTTAATCGTTCCAATGATGGACGTTATTGTGGATGAAGAGGGCGTTTAAAAAAGGTGAGCTTTTAAACCGATGCAACCGTACTGATTTAATAAATAAATATACATATATATATATATAAAGAGATCTGTATCAGAGGCTCTTTACCTCTCTTGAATCATGCATTAGGATTTTATAATTTTCATTAAAACACATATTTTAAAAATCGTGATTTTGATTTGAACCAAAGTTCAGTGTACACAATCATAAAAGAAAATTTACATTTAAGTGTGTCGTTTTAATTTGATTTAAATGAAATAATGCTCCCCTCGGATATTTAAAAAAAACATGAGTTGATTTATATTGTACATAAAAAAGGCTGAGCAACGTGTTTGTTTGTTTTTCCATATAATTTTGTGATTCAAGCTATTATACCAAAATCTACACTAATTACATTACAAGTACAAGAAAATATGAATCTAATGCTGTATAGAATGCGATCTTGATGTTCGATCGTGATATTTAATCGCAAATTAAAACTATTGTTTTTAATTTTAATCTTTACTTTTTACACGAGATATTGTTCCAACAGAAATTACATGCCTTAAAAATCCATACTTCATAAAGACATATTATGTGTGAAAATCTTGGTTGATACACCGATGATATTTTGAATGATATTGAGACGAAAAAGGTACCTGTATATATAATAATGTTTTTAAAGACATGTATGTTAATGATACACTTTTTGTTGGCAGTGCGTACTCAATTTAATAAGTGTTATGTTTTAAGGAGCATTTTACGGTTGAATTTTATTTGATATATTTTGCTTGAATTAAAATTTGTATTGTATTTTTTTTTTAACTATTAGACTTTCTTTGGTAGATTGTAGAAAGGCCTATAAAGGAACTTTTTCATATTAGAGAATTAATAAAAATTGTATCACCAATGCTGCTTTTATTATCAAGATAATGTAAGCCATCGAATCACTGTTTATCACCGTGGTTACAGGAGAATATAATATATATATTCACCCCTCATAGTCATGACTTGGTTGCACCGTAGAGAAGGAAAATTTTTCATAGTGTAGCAAATTTGTGATAGATTTTTGTTGTTTTGTGACTTTTAAATATATATTTATCGCTTGATTGTGTGATTTCATTGTAACGCACTTCTGCTGTTTTTGTGGTATTATTTAATTTACGATTTGAATGAAATCTATTCTACATTTCAGCTGAGCACAAGCATAACAAGTAAATGATTTTAATCATTTTTAGTTTTATCTAGCCTTGCAGTGAAATTAAAAAAAAGTTCCTAGTTCTTTCTGTGTGAGAAGTGGATTCGAAACTCTAAAATACTCGTTGTAGCATTTCCCGCTTTTTTATGCAACACCTTATACTCTCCTGACTGTCTGCACCTAGCTCAGCTATCATACTATCTTCATTGACGTGTGTAAATTATGTACTTTCAAGTTCAAATTCAGAGATGTTTTCATACACTTGTATATTTATATCATTTCTTTTGGTATTAATATTAATTACAATTATATCGTTATGTATTATTGCCTAGTCGGTGAAATGTTGTGATTTGATACTGAAAAAGAAATTGATATTATAACCGATATGACAAAAATAGGTTTTGATTGTCAGTTGTGTTTTTTTTTTCGTATGAGTGAGAAGAATGGTTTAACAAGTGTGAGTAAACTTATTTTTGAATCCCTCTTGAGAAAATTTAAAATACAATTTAAAACAAACATTACTACTACTACAAGTGCCTCAACTTCTTCTTCTTCTACTACTACTACTACTACTACTACTACTACT
>BEXV01000414.1:0-13175 GCA_003118195.1 Hemicentrotus pulcherrimus
TAACCCACAAAAAAATTATGCTTTCAAAACAAATTTATTATCTGGTTTCACATCCCCATTAATGAAAGGTGGGCCCCCATAAATATAAAGTGACACCATCAGGTTGCATATTGTATTAATTGTTCTTTCATTCCTCAGGATTGATCTAGAGTCAGAGAGAATACTTGATACACTATCAAAACGCGTGCCTCGTAAGAATTACATAACGCTATGCAGACATCTTGGCATTGGATACGATGAAGCTATCAACATCCTAGGCAAATTCAAAGAAGATTGCAAGGGAGCTACGAGGGATTGCTTAGCACAGTGGAAGACAAGGACTGGTGGTGATATGGCCAAGCTTAAGCAAATCCTACAGGATGCAGAGGTTGGAGATTTAGCGAAGTATATGAAGTAATTATGCAAAGCTGCTAACTGGTGCAACATGAACTGCTGTTTCATTATTTTTTTCCCTCAGTCTTTTGCACATTATCATAATATTTTTGTTGAAATCAGTTATACCGTTAAGGTGTTCATAATAATTAGAATGCGCATGTCATCAAAAAGTGCTATAATTGCATAGATTCACATACAAGCAGAAATGTGCATATAGATTTAGATGTATTTCATTGTAAGTTATGAATTGATATCAAATTGCTTTGATATGTTAAATCTCAAAGTGACTCTATGTATTTCAGAACAAAAGAATACATTAAAAATAAAACAATACATATAATAATTAAAAAACAAAACAATACATCAGAAAACAAAATAATGAATTTCGAATTTTTTATTCAGATATGAGCAGTGATATGCAGATGGGTAGTGGAGAAATATTATTCTACAGTGAGAAAGTGGATGAAATTACTGTTTTTGGCTTTGCTCAATGCTAAACATACTTTCAAGAAAAACTAACAAATCACTAAAAAAAAAACCTTTTTGTGTTAGAAAAGAAGTTACATGTGAATAAAGAGTTTCAACATTCAAAAAGTGGAGTCTGACAATTTTTGTTCAGATTCTAGTTCTCTGTATATTTGCAGATTTAACATTCATGAATGCGTAATTTGCGTATTCAAAATTGATGCAATTTAACCTATGTATTTTTTAACCATAAAAATAATGAAACTTCATGAATTTGAAATGAACGAAACATTTATTCAATACATTTTCAAGATTCTTCACAAGTTTAGAGACATATACGGTATGTAGATTTTTTTTTGTAAAATGCAATAAAATAGCATTCTGCTCAGTTAATTATGCTATAACTACAAAAATTTGCATTTTTGGAAAAAAATAATTATACTATCTTGTTCCTTATGTGAATATCTACAAGCATGCAAATTTAATGTTAATCAGACATTTGACTGCCGACATCATGGGGGGGGGGGGGGGGGGNATTCATCTTGAGGCTCACTCATGTATGACGAGGCTAAGCCAAAGCAGTTTTTTATGATGTAAAGTGTGGCTTTTTACCACGCCATATCTATTTGTACAGAATATAGTGTATAGAGTGCGTCCCAGAAAAAACGAAACCGAGAAGTATCGATGTTTTATCATAACTTAATCACAACCATAAATAATGAATGATACATATTTGAAAAGCTTAGAGTCTAGCTCCTCTTTCATGTGATGCTACTCAGATGATGCATATTTCATGCATGAGTGATTAAAAGCAATTTGAAGGAAGGAAGCGAAAAAGACTTTTGGCAGGCGGTACGTATCTGAATTTCGAAGAAAACTCAATCAGGGGTAAATGAGCGAGGAATAACAAAGTTCTGTTTGTTAAAGCTGCCCTTACATTTTTATAATTTTAACAAACGAATTTGTTTTCAGTGGGTGCCTGCCGTAGCAAAAAGCAGATTCGACAAAAGACTTGTCTCCATTTCGTTGAAAATCAGCCATGCATGAAGACTCTCGTCTAAGGCTGATTGTCAACAAAACGGAGTTATGTCTTTTGTTAATTTCGTTTATTGATACAGCAGGCAGCCAGTGAAAACGGAATTCCTTTAATAACATTATGGAAATGCAAGCACTACTTTAAACAAACAGAACGTTGTCATTCCTTGGCTCATTTTTCCTGATTGAGGTGTCATATGAAAGGGCAGAAACTTGACTTTCTAGAAACATGAATTTTTCTTCGAAATTCAGATACCGCCCGCCAAATGTCTTTTTGGTTTCCTTCCTTCAAATTGCTTTTAATCACTTATGCGTGAAATACCCATCATCTGAGTAGCATCACATGAAAGAGGAGACTCTAAGCTTTCCAAATATGTATCATTCATTAATTATAGTTGTGATTAAGTTATAAAGGAACATACTTCTCGGTTTCATTTTTTCTGGGACGCACTGTACTATTACTTACGATAATAATTTTGTGGCCCTTTCCCATGCCATATCTACTTGTACAAACGATAATAATTTTGTGGCTTTTTACCACGCCATATATATATTTGTACAGAATGTAGTGTATATATGTATATAGTTACAATAATAATTGTGTAACTTTTTACCACGCCATATCTACTTGTACAGAATATAGTGTGTATATGAAAGATCATTCCAGTTGATCAATTATGAGAAGGTAAGGACAAAAATATGTTATTGCTCTAATAATATGATTCTTCTATTTTTTATATTTTTATATTGATGCTGCATGTATTAAACAGGCTATAAAGGGATAGTGCATTTCCATATTTAATCACACTACTACAGGAAAATTCATGAAAAGAAAGAATGCATAAACCTTCTGTTTACCAGTATTTATGCAATGGCCGCATGATATTGTTCAACATTTTTTAGTTACTTCATTGAACAGTACTATTATATTACAACAAATATAATTGATGAGAATGTTTAATCAGAAATCAATGTTTAATCTAATGTGCCTTAAGTATTTTAAGATTACACTTTATCTTGATATTGAGGATTATATTTTTTCTTGCATTTTGTTTAAGTTATGTTGTATATTTATTTCACTCCTTTAACTTTCTCTTTTTTCCTTCCCTTTTTCTCTGTTGTTATCCTCTCTCATTCTCTTTCACTCTCTATCTCCATCTCTCTCTCCCTCTCTCTTATCTATCTATCCGTATCTCTCTCCTCTCACACACGCTTTTCTTATCTCTTCATGTCTCCTTTTAAAAATATCTTTTCTTCCCCTTTTGCTTCTCCTCGCTTTCCCTCTCCTTTATCATTGTTGGATGTTTCCTTTTCCCTCTATCATCATATTTTACTTTATTTAATGCAACGTGACTCGTTGATTTTAATGCCCATTTTTTATCATTCTATGCAATAGCTTTTATTATATTCATGATACTCTAATAAGCCTTTTTATTTTCAATGTTTTTAATGTACATTTTGACATAACATTGTACTGTAATTGTAAACTTACAATTCGGCCTTGTGGCCACACGGACCGTATTTGAATAAACCATTTTGAATGAATGAATGTACTACATTAAAAATCAACTCTAAAATGGTCTTCAATTTTAGCTCTTTCTGTACATATTCCACTTCGTAACATTTTGAATCGAAGGATAATACAAAAAAAAATACTAATGCGACTGTGTCTTCTATATGCCTCCACCCTAAATTTAGTATAGGAAATGGATGGAATTATTTGTGACATACAATGAAAACTAAAGGCCTATAATCAAATGTCAACTGATGACTATGATCTTGACCTTCTAAAATGTCTAATAGTAATACTGTCTCCAAGTTTAGATATTGCGATATAGCAAGGCTAAAAACCTTTAATTTCAGAAATTGACCTCTGTGACCTTCGACCTACTTAGACTGTCTTCCTATGGTGATACATACTATCACAAAGTGTGAGGCTAATGGTTCTTAAAATATTGCGATAACAAGGATAAAACCTGTAATTGCAGAAATGGGCCTCTATAATTTAATTCAATTTATTTCATTTCCAACAGAAAGATAAACAAAGGTAATTAAAAATTGTTCAAACATTATTTTTTTTCTTCTTCTGTTAACTATACAAAAATACTTTGCACATAATAGAATTATTACAAGAAATTCTTAATTTCTGAGGAAATGGGGGGGGGGGAAGTTTGTGGATCCCCCAGAAACTAGATCTTTGACCTCAGATATTCCAATGATGATAAATACATGTATCACATAGTCTGTATCCCAGATCTCTAGTGGGTCTTGGGATATCGCAATAGCAGGGCTAAATCGTAATTTCAGAAATCGACCTCTGTGACCTTTGACCTGTTCACCCAAAATTTAATCAGATTATCTATCGTCGCGTCTAAGGTTCATACCTCGAATGGTTCTTTAAAAGGAGATACTGAACTGCTATAAAATGAAATGAGCTACATTTTCATAATTAAAATCATAATAATAATAGGAATAACGAAAAAGCTGAAAGGACGCGGACAACCGTAAAACATAATGCCTCCAACACCATCTTCAGTGGGCAGATCGAGGCATCAAATGTCTTTTGAAAGGAGACACTGAGCTGCTATAATATGAGATGAGCTACATATACATAATAACCATCATCATAATAATAATAATAGGAATAATAAAAACGGTAATAATAAATAATAATAATAAAAATGTAATAATACATGTAATAACTGGACCTCGAAAGCGCATCCAAAGTGGAAACAAGGTGCTGTTCCTCATGCTAAGAACACATTAAGAATTGCAGAGATTTCAGATGTGTTTTGAAGAAGTCTGTGAAGTTCTCTTTTTTCCAGAAATGCACAGAATTTGTTCCATGGGTACGGGGCAATGTATTGAATGGATTTGAGCCAGCCTGTTTTGGGGATTTGAACATGTAGGCCTACAGTATTATGACATCACTACGATCAGGCACAATTTCCACACAAAAAATGGAATTAATTGCACCAAGAGTTTAAGAACGCATCTCCCATCAAGATACGCTGCCTACACACAGGCAAGCATTGGTTCCTCCAAAACCGAAGGAGTTGGTGAGAGCTACCCGACGTCTTGACCCTTCACCCGTCGGTTCCCACGGTTGCGAGGTCAGAGGGACGTAGTTCAGATCAAACTCGGGAGTCGTGGACGTCAAGTTGATTGTCGGTGGGAGATGCGCCTGTAAGAGGGAGACAAACATAAAGCCATGTTGAGAAATGGAAGTGGTCTGCTGTGGGTTTTTTTTACAACTTGTAAAAATGAATGGCAACTGAGCGCAGCAAAGATCCTACGCATTTTCACTATNTTTTTATCTTATTTGTTTACAGACCGTGATCATTGTTGAAGTCTACTGATCGACTGACACAAATAGCCAGATCTTATTTATTTGTTGAAGTCTACTGATCGACTGACACAAATAGCCAGATCTTATTTAGATACGAAATGTATTATTACTGTTTCGCAAACTTTCGCACACACCCATGACCTTACAAAACTGTTAGAAGGCCATGATCTTTATAAACCCTATGTGTTTGTGTTTGTAACTCTGGAATATTATGAGGAAATAGGGGGAAATGGGATTTTTAATCACAACCATTCCAACTATAAACTCTATCTAATATATCAACATGTTTTTAAAAATAGAATACAGTTAACGGAACAACAATTTCCGATTATAAGCCAGAACTGCACATAGATTTTCCATGATTAAGGCGAGTAATTATCTTCTGCGCATGTAGATTAACATGTGTAAAATCACTATCTTGATTCTGTCCCGGCTTATTGGCGGCGACCATGATGAGATCGAAGTGAAGAAACATGTAGGGAATGTTATTGAGACGACATTGACGGAGACAATCACAATGAATTTGTTAAGAAAAGAATGAATGTCCATCCGTAATAGGTAAATGTACCTGTAATTTCAGAAATGGGCTTCTATGATTCAATATTCAATTATTTCAATTCCAACAGAAAGATAAAGGTAATTACATTTTTTTCATACATAATTCATTTTTTTCTGGTTACTATACAAACGCACTTTGCACATAATAGAATTTTTACAAGAAATTCTTATTTTCTGAGGAATTTGGGAAGGGGGGCCCACTAAAAAGCAGTGCTTGTAGTTTGTGGATCCCCTAGAAATATAGATCTTTGACCATTGACCTTCTCCAATATTTCAATGATGATACATACTATCACATAGTCTGTATCCCATATCTCTAGTGGTTCTTGAGATATCACAATAGCAAGGCTAAAACATAATTTCAGAAAATTGACCTCTGTGACCTTTGACCTGTTTACCCAAAATCTAATCAGATCATCTATCGTCACATCTGAAGTTCATACCTCGAATGGTTTTTGAGATATCACAATAACGAAAGTGAGGGAAGGACGCCGACAACGAGAAAGTGGGCAGAGGCATAAAATGTCTCTAAAAGGAGACACTGAACTGCTATAATATGAGATGAGCTACATATACATAATATAAATCATCATCATAATGATAATTATAAAAACAATGCTAAATAATAATAAAAATGTAATAATACATGTAGTTGCTGGACCTTAAAAGCGCCTCTAAAGTGGATACAAGGTGCTCAGTCTAAGAACACATTAAGAGTTGTAGAGATTTCAGAGGTATTTTCAGAGATGGGCACAGGGCAAAAGATTTGAGTCGGCCTGTTTTGGGGGATTTGAACACGTACAGTATCTTGACATCACTTTGATCAGGCACAATTTCCAAAAAGATCGAATTAATTGCACCAAGAGTTTAAGAATGCATCTCCCATCAAGAAACGCTTCCAACACACAGGCAAGCATTGGTTCCTCCAAAACCAAAGGAGTTGGTGAGAGCGACCCGACGTCCTGACCTCTCACCCGTCGCTTCCCACGGTTGCGAGGTCAGGGGGACGTAGTTCAGATCGAACTCTGGAGTCATAGACATCAAGTTGATTGTTGGTGGGAGTTGCGCCTGTAAGAGGGAGACAAACATAAAGCCATGTTGAGAAATGGAAGTGGTCTGCTGTGGGTTTTTTTTACAACTTGTAAAAATGAACGGCAACTGAGCGCAGCAAAGATCCTACGCATTTTCACTATGCGCTATGACAGATATGTGAAGCCTATTTCATTTTACGTCTGAAAGGGCTTAAATCCATCTATGGTTGAGAGGTCATGAGGTCATAGTTCAGATCAAACTCAGGGGTCATAAAGGTCAAATTGATTGTTGGTGGGAGTTGTACCTTGTGTATTTTCTTGAGTACACTGTATGAGAATACTTTACTGTGGAAATCAAATACAAAAGAACTCTGATATAATGAACTGTTAAGCACTATGTTGACGCTTATGGTGCACAAATGCTAATCAACTCCTTGTAAGTCAAATTGATTTCTGGTGAGATTTGTGCCTTGTGTACTTTCTTGAGTACACTAGTTGTGAATATTTTACGGTAAAAAAATAATTAAAAAGCTCCGATATAATGAACTGTTAAGCACTATGTTCATGCTTGTGGTGCACGAATGCTATTCACCTAACATTTGGAAAAAAAGCCATCTTGTATCATTGATCATAACTTTATAGTTTTCGCTTAGATCCTTGGGAAATTCAGTTTACTAGGTCAGTGTGTCAAACAGAACAATTTAAATTTTAAATTGAAAGCGTTTTTATTTATCTGTTTAAGTTTAATTAATTAAAGAACTATATTATGTTGAACTGTGTTATGTATTTATATCTGATAATCCAATACTTGAATTTCTGTATGTGTATATATATATATATATATAAGAATTCCTGTTTATCTAAGATTTAAGTTTAATTAAGTTGAACTGTTTTGTGTAATCTGCATCATTTTTGTCTGTCGCGCCTTGATCGGAAGTTCCGGATACGTGCGCATTATAAAATTTATATCATTATTATCATTATAAAATTTCATATTATTATTGTCCATTATGTTGACAAACAAAATCATGTTGCACTTGTTGTTGTTGAGACACCCTGAAGTAAGAATCTTACTGTATGGCATGCCATGATGGTGAACACAGCTTCCAATGCACCCGCTGCTCCTAACAGGTGACCTGTTGCTCCCTTGGTGGAGGATACAGCCGGAAGATGATCGCCATGGGAACCAAAGAGCCTCTTCACTGCCATGTTCTCAACGACATCTCCTGTGCAGATCATACAGAGATGGAATTATACAAATCTCAAGATAAGTGAAGTGTGATCTAAAGCTAAAGCTGGGATAATTGGGATAATAATCGTAGAGCACCTAGTGTCATGTCGGACAGACATGAGAGCTAAACAAGAACCCACTGTTATTAATATGATTAATATGATGTTGATCTTGGATACTGATACAAATGCAGTAGAGTGACGGTGAAATGGAAAAAGCAAAACTACTGTTACATTGAGAGTTTGTCAAAAAATTCCTAAAAATGACAAAGATATTAATGCGCAAGGCTTTTTTAAGTGTTAAGCAACACATGCTCTAGCAACAGTTACTGTTCCGCGGTTCATATTTTGCACTTGCCAAAATCTAAACTTCAACCCTAAAACCCAAAAGTACATCTAACCCTACGTAAAACCTAATCACAACCCTAACTAAAGTTTAAGCCAATACTTTCACATTCAAATTTTTTTAGGGGGTTCAAAGGAGAAATCTGTGAGTTGTAAAAATTGCTTGAAGCCATGACCACTACTGACTATACACTCTTCAACAATAAATCTATTTCCCTGAATCAGGAACTCTTTACTAAGGGTCACAATCATATTAATACATGACTTCTTTCAGGAAAAATAAATAAAAAATAATTGATTGAAGTGCCCTGTTACGCTCACTGTGGTCTTAATCTGTGCCACATGACCCAGTGACGGCTCACACTATAGTGGACAGACACGCGAGACTAATTTTAGTCATTTTGACATTAAACATTTTTTCTGGAAATATTTTCACATGTTAGATTAGCGTTCAACAAGTGATTCACAAAATTAGCACCAAAAAACCCCCCGTGAAAGTAATTGCTTATACAGTATTTGGGGGATGGGACAGGGTTGTCATGTCTTCGCTTTCGCCCTCTTCCCTTCCCCCCTCCCCCTTTTTCTTTCTTTTTTTTTCTTCCCAGTTTGACAATTGATAAGAGAGTATGTGCCCCCTGCCACCCTTGACCCCCCCCACAGCTACATCAATGATCTTGATGAACGTAACCGACCTGTGGGTGTAGAGGTTGCGTGTGCGTTGATGTATGTAACGTCTTCAGGGCCCAGCTTGGCATCGGAGAGGGCATTCTTCATGCACAGCTCAGATACAATGCCGTTCTCACTTGGGGACGTCATGTGACTTGCATCACCTGACAAAGCAAAGGTCACATAAACTTTAAAATAAGTCACATGATATGGGCAACAATAGTAGGGTGATATCAAAATATGTTCAAATTCAGCCGATATAAATATGACGAATATATATTAACTCATATGCTTTAAAACAGAGTAAATGCCCTTATGGCTCCACAGAGACAATATGTTGAATATTTAAAGGAATAAAAAAGAATAAAAGGACTTATATATGCCAGCTCATAACATACACGTCATGTCCTTACTGCAACTGTTTTTCAGTTTTAAACCGCTCTTCTAAAAAACACTTTCTGAATACTGAAGGCATTAGTACAATGGGACCTTAATTGCTATAACAAAACTACATGTACCCAAGGAAAGTTTCTTGTTACATCAGCTCCTAATCTACTTTCTGCAAATGGGTTTTCAATTGTTTATATCGGGCTAAATAACAAAATAATTCAAAGAAATTGGACTAGCATAATTTGAATTGACAGTGTTCCAGAAATCATAGTTCCTGGTTTGATGAACAAACCTTATTTTATATTTCTATTTAATGTATTTTTATTGATGGTCATTTGAAGATACCATAGATTTGGAGTCAAAAGAAGTTAGTTTGATAATCGCTATAAGTTTTGTTTTTTTAAAGATACCTTATTACAATACTTGACAGAATACAGAGCAAGATGTCAGCAGTTGTCGAGAGACAAATTTATTTACTTGTGACGCCAGATTGTCGCCTAAGAAGTGAGTTTTATTTAATGACATTGAACATTCAGCAAATTCATGTATGTGTGAAAGAAGTATGAGAAATGTATAATTTTCAGAGCTCAAGCAAAAGAATAAGCTGGTATTGAAATGTACATTTTTATTTTGTACATGTGCAGGTATTTGAATTTATTGCATATGTGTAAAGGTATTTGGTTTGAACGTAGATGGCGTTTTATGAATTGTAGACGTGGCTCGTAATTTAAAAGGAAAAGTTCCAGTGCTATTATTAATAATCTATTTTGATTATTAAACAGTGAAAGATAACCAGTTCATGCATTAAGAGCAATTTGGAATGTGGTATATTTAAATTATGGTCGTTTATTTCGATCCTTAAAGAAATATTAAATATATAATGAATTTGTAATGTATAATTGTTTCATCCAAAAATGCGATGGGCAAGGCATTGACTGTGTTACTTGTTAGAACCAAGGAGGGCAAGTGAAATTTATAGTTTGAAGATTTGGTGATAGAAATAAAAAAAATGTCTGTATTTGTCATTTCTTTGTTAGTTATACATGTATTTTTTGTATGGTCATTTAAACTAGATTTAGTCTTTGGAGATTAATTGGTTATGTGATATTGACATGATAGAATATTTAGATACATACAAAAGTATATTGTATTTTTATGAAATACAGAGTTTAGTTGAATTCAGGTGTAACCCATATGAGAATAGGAAAGAAATACTCTTATACATCACTAAGAGAGTGAATTCATTTATTGATAACATAACACATACATATATTTATGAGTCCTTTGATTTATATCTTTGCAGATTTGAATACAATAAAATATACGGTTTCAAGTGGCAATCTGGTACAGTGTAAACTGAGTTCCCTATTGATCCAGTTCACATGTGTAAGTCTAAGTGTGTACTTGATAGATGTGTTTTAATATCACTGCTACGTAGTAAAGCTATCTATTGAGGCCAAGGCAGACAGGTGGCCTTCCTGGACAGGTTCTACAACACGCGTTTATTTGTTGAAGATGACAAAAATACTGTTGAAAGATGGCCTTTATAGAGAGGGGACCACTTTGTCTGTACATCTAAATGTTTTAGTACTTGGGGGGGGGGTATTAAAGCATGTCAAATTTGGAAATACAAGATCAAATTTAATGGTTGAAGAAGATTAGTTTCAGATCAGAATTTTTCATTTTGGGATATTGTTGAAAATAAGCAATTACATGTATGAATAATCAAGTATGAAAATAAATGAGTAACTTGGTATTCATACTTTCACCCTCATCAGCTTAATTTTCATTATATGTATTACCTGATAAACCATAACCAAGGATTTCAGCCAGGATTGTGGCACCTCTTGATTTAGCATGCTCCAATTCCTGTTAACATTTAAAGATACGGATAATTATATTACAAAAATACGGATAATTATATTACAAAAATAAAATTCTTTAAGTACCGGTATTCATATATTCAGTGGCAAATCTACCAACTTTTAAAATGGCTTTTTCTCTCAGCTTCATTTCATTAAAAAGCGTTAGGAATTCGGTTTTAGGTTTGGGTTTGGGACTTACAATGTATCAAGAAACCTTGAGGAACACCACACAGCATACGACTTTGTTAAGATTTTTTTTTACTATCACATTTAGTTTAGGGTTGAAATTGAGAATGTGACAGGTGATTTCCTCCATGGACATTGCTCTCAGCTTGATTTTATAACAGATATAGGAATAGATTTATGGATGCAATTGAGTTTTAGGTTGGGGACCTAGCAAGTACCGGTATTGAGGAACACCACAAGACATACATCTCTGCTAAGAATATCGACCATATCACACTAATTTTTCCAATTCAGGGTTCAAGTAAAGACTTGAATAAGTCTAAAGAAATTGAGCAAGTAGAGGTTTCAGTGACACAAAGACGTGACTCCATATTGTGCTAAAATAAATATTTGATGACAAAATGTTCAGAAAAATGTTGGCTATCCAGGAAACACAGAAACTTAACTCCATTCAACACCCCATTTTCTCAAAATGGCCAAAATGGAGTTACGTCTTTGTGTCACTGACCCCTCGAAGTGTTGTGTGAGTCATAAAAAACTTACTTCCAGAACCACTACAGCAGCTCCTTCTGACATCACAAAGCCATCCCTCTCCTTGTCAAACGGTCTTGATGCCTGTGCAGGTGTGTCGTTGAACTTTGTGCTCAATGCCCTTGCTCTGCAGTGTTAAGAAATAACAAAAAGCACATCTTTGAAATTACCCTGAAATGGTATCCATGATATGGCACTTAGGGTGTTTAATGTTTTAGATATTTGTAATATATTCAGATTTTGATGTAATATTTTTTAATATATTTAGATTTTGATGTAATATTTGATTTTCATTTTTCTTAATTATGCATGATTTATGGTCATACTTTTTAGTCATTCATATTTTGATCATTTATTGTGTTGTACATTGAGCAATTTCAGCTTCCCAGCTGCATGTTCTTTTATTGCAATATTTATTGAGTCATATCAAATCAAATCAAATTAAACATTTTAAGGAACTTCTTCCCCAGGGTACCCATATACCTCACCTGGATCAAGAGTGGCAAATGGAGATTAATGTCTGGCTAAAGGAAGTTAGTAGCAGGCAGGGACTTGAACGCTGCACCATTTAATCGACAGTGCTGTAAGAAACTGACTGAACTCGTACCAAATAATTCTTTTACCTGGCGAATCCAGCCAAGCCTAAAGGACATATGCACGAATCTGTCCCTCCGGCTATCATGACGTTAGCATCCCCGTGACGAATGAACCGTGACGCATCACCCAGCGCATGAACCCCTGTAGTACAGGCTGTAGATACACAGTGGTTTGGACCCTAAAGAGAGTTTATTGACAAAATAGGGATGCAATTCAACCACAAAGACTCAGCATAAACATATTCAGCTTTAATATAATAAATAGCAAAATTAAATGTTCTCTTAAAGTGACTGGGTAACATTGTTGAAGGTTGATGACAAAAAAATTGCTTAATTTTTGTATAAAATGTTACTTACTATATTCCTTCTACTCTACTAACCCTCTAACCGGCAAAAAATCCTGAAAAAATTCTCAAACCACAAAGATATCTATGGTTTTCTTTGAAGGCGTCGATGTGAGGCACCCTCTAACAGTGATTAACAGTAAATTCTCCAAACCATTTTTGAATTTTCCCAACTGTTTTTCCATGAAAAAAAGACATAAAACAGGCTA
>BEXV01000414.1:122951-139056 GCA_003118195.1 Hemicentrotus pulcherrimus
CAGCAGCAACAGAGCCTTGCCACTTTATGGCAATGTATGTGTAATTAAGATTTAATCATAATTAAAAATTAATGTACACAATTGATCTATTCCATTTACATTCTGACAGAGATTTTTGATGTAAAAAATTTGCAATGAGATTCAAGTGCATTCATTTTTGTGTACATATTATGTTATTTTTGTTTAACTATAGCTCTTAATAGTTTTTGAAAAAATCATTTAGTTTTCCAGAGCTAAACAGCTGACTGGTCTCGTTTACTTTTATCTCTGATAACATAAACACTTGAACCTTTTAAATAGTATGTCCTTGTCTACGATTGGCAAGACACGTTCATTCATGCCTAAAGGACTGAAATACATGAAAGGATCACTTCTATCGACTACCTGCATTTAGTAACAACCTTACTTGATTACACTCTGCTAATAGAAGCACTGTAAACTTCCTTGTAATTCTGCCCTCGCTAATGCCTTGGATATCAAGCTTGTAAAGAAAGAGTACTGTACAAAGTACAATAGAAACAGAAGCTGTTTGTTTAATACGTCTACTGCAATATTAGCCATCCCATGCCTAAAATGTTGATGGCCGGATTTTTGTTTGGCAGGAAGTATGTTGTTCATTTCATTTCTGGTTTCTTGTAAGCGAGAAATGAAAGCTTGTAATCTCTTCTCTGCATTGCTTGTGATATGACAGGAAGGATCATCAATTCAATGTATTTTGTATCAGAATTAAGGTATGTATTCAAAAGTACATTGGAATTCATGTTAGAATCAACCAAACATGTATTTTTAAAATTTCGTCTCAAGGTGTTATTTACAATTTTCAAGGCTTATTGATGCCTGCAACATATGCATGTATGTTCCGTGCCAAAAAGTACTCTTGACCCATTGACCGCAGAATTCTCTCATTCCCAAAGACTTAATACAGAAGCCACCCGGTTCCAGTGGTCAATGGGTTAAACATGCTCATTAACCAACATGAGTAGAAATATCAATATTTCATTTTGTGCCAGAGTGATCTCCTATTGTCTCTTTTGGGCCGGTGGGACCAGGGTCCTGTTTCATTTATCAATAACAATTTACAAAACAAGCTACTGAAATAATTGCATTTGATGGGCTGAGAGCACATTTGTCATAGAATTCTAGCATTTGTTATTAATAACAATTTTTATGAAATGGGGGCCCTAAATGATAACATTAACGATATTGAACTTTGAATTAGAAGTTCACCCTACTATTTTTTTCAAAAATTCAATCTATAGTAGATCATTTCTGTTCATCCTACTATTTTGTTTTGTGTTGGATCATGTATAATGAGCATCTCTCTTTATGAAATCTGGCTTTAGTTGTACCTTTAATTAAAAAATCACGTTGCTGTTACCGTTATCGTTCGGGTCTGAAGAGCCCGTTTAGATCTTAGACGCAGTGGGAGGTGGCGACCTGTCAATGGGATACACATCACGAGCACGCTAATTCCGGGGGATTGCCGTCCTTATTAAGGATAATTCATAAATGTCTAGAATTACAGCATCACTTGCCTCTAAGTGAAATCCCATGTGTGTTGTGTATTGCGAGGGTGGATGAGGTCCTTGGTCACCGAGTCGTGTTCTAATTGCACTGGGAGAACTTGAGGAATATTGCCCAAGAGTGCTGCTGTGGTGATGATGGTTACTGCAGTATACTAATTGCTTACAGTAAATGTACATTTTATTCAAATGGTTTATTTCAAAGATATTGAAAAATGCTAGAGGGTCCTGCTATCTGCTGAGTTCTGACAGAATACTGAATGTAAAAAATGTTGGTTCTGTTTTTGTTTAGCTGGGGTGGGGAGGGGGTGGTTGCTTAATTCAACCCTTTGAACTTTGTCAGTTGTATCCACACTGTGTTGTAATACCATACCATGTCATGTTACAAGTAAAGGTAAAGTGGATTACAGGTTTATGTATGTTTAACTTTATGATATGTTTTGAAGCCAGTAGGGCATTAGCCTTTAAACAAGGCCACTTGTCTGTTAGACGCCGAGCGACTAAAACGAGACTAATCGCGAAAACCCGGGTGAACATGAGAGCGAGAAGCGCTGCCAAGTAGCCTTTAGTAATGTGATTTCGATTTCTTATGTTAATCTTTGTTTCCGACTTGAATTTGCTACCGAAATGGTAGCGTCCAATCAGCCAACTCATCCTCGCATCGGACGTCAGCATATAGTATTCATCATACACACACACACACACACAGACACATACGCACAGTAAACTCTACGTATTACTAACATATGGTCTAAGACCTCTGACCTCTACATCAAACAAAAACGAGTTGGACTGGATCGCCGTTCTGATTGGTCAAAATGTATCTATGAATAATTCATGCGGAGCAGTGAAACCCACTTTCCAAAAGGCCTCGTGACATTCGTCACTCGGTCGCGTGTTCACATGGGGTATCTAGACTCATCTCAGCCGCTTAGCCAGAGTCACGAGGCCTTGTCAAAAGGCTAGTAGGGCATGAGCTCACACCCATAAACACAGAGCCAACATCCTCTTGGCTCTGAACATGCGCTTTGTACAAGTTTGAAAACTTCCATCATACCAGGGCCCCGTCTTACAAAGAATTACGATCGATTGCAGTTTTGAAACAACGGTTCTCATTGGTTGATAGTGCGCGTGCTGTACAATACGCGCATGTTACGATGATCTTGATAGGCCATTGCCATGTTGAGATTGATTTCAACTCTTTGTAAGACGGGGCCCAGGTGATCGATGGCTGAAGAAGATACAGTGGTGATAGGATTTATGGATTTCACAATTGTTGCTCTGATTTCTCCAGGGTTGCATCGGGGGAGGCATTTCACAAAACTTGTCATCACTGACAAATGACAGTTTCTGTTCTAAGCTACTAAAATCCTTGCTTCTGATTGGTTTTCAGCAGACTTGTCACTGATTTTTGTCATTTGTCATTGAAAAATGCTTTGTGAAATGGGCCCCTGATGAGCATTGAATCAGTTTGAGATGGTTAGCCAGTAGCTATGTTGACACGGAGCCCTCGTAGTTTTAAACTTCAAGTTTGTGGAACCGCAAAGTTGTAAACAATGTTTCATTAACCACAACATGGAGGGTTTACATGGGACTGCAACAATTCAAAGTAAACTACACTACAAGCTAGCGTAATCTCAAAGTTTAATGCATCCTCACTACTCGTAGTTATCACGCTAACCTTAAGATCTGTCATGGTTTGTTAGTTATAAAGATTTGTAACCACAAGTGCCTCCGCATTGCAAGATAACTCAAAAGTTTATAACTATGACCTTAACTTTAAGTTAACAGACTGGTCGTGTGAACCTCACTAGTGAATTTAGGCTGTAAGCAATAGGAACACATGTGGGGCAACACTTGGCCCACATCTCAGGGACATGATAAGATTGGCAATATGTGGGACTGCATAAAGTAAGACCTGTCAGCGCCGATTAATGGACTAGGAATTCATCCGATCGGGATCTCGTTTTCCAAGGAAAGGGGAAATGCGATATTGAAATTAAGAATTGCGTAGAGAATGAATTGGTTGCAGTTGGTCAATTTAAGGGAGGGGAGGAGGTGTATGGACTAGGCAATGAAGCCTGTGTTTTTTTCTGGGAGGGGGCGGAGGGGGCGGAGGGGGGTTGACTTTCAATTACTAAATGGAAGCCAACTTACTTTTTCCTGGCATTTAAGGATTAGGTTATATTATAATTTCCTGTATTTTCTGTGATGTCAATGGTGGAAGAATATCTGATAAAACGTAAAGCCATTTTGAAAGTCTTGTCAAGAAAAAGAAGGTGTTTTTTCCCCTTTAAAAGTGAAAATAAGTGGAGAACAAAAATTGCCTCTTAATTTGAGGAGTAGACTTAACACCAGACTAGAAGCTACTACACTTTTACTTTCTCTCCGCTGGAATTAGTAACCAATTTTGAAGTAAATTTGCTTTGTTTCCTTGCCTCTACTTAATTAATAATTAAATTGTGTTAAAGTTCTTATTCCACTTCAAATACACAAATTAGTTGTGAATGATATAATGATAGAGCAATTCTCTCTTTCACATTGAAACTGAAGTGCATGCTTGACAGAGTAGCTGGTCTAATTATCATATGTTAAAGCAATCATCATTTGATGATGATGTTTCACATGAATGTCATTAGTGGATTACGCGTACTTATGTGCTCTCGCCCTATGATGCGATCAATTTCCTTTATTTGGATTAGTCTATTTTTTTAATGCATCGGTTGTTTTCATCATGCGTGTAGGATTCATTATTTATCATCAGTTTGGAACTAGAAGGCAGTAAGGCACAAACGATTACACAGTTGCCAAGAGACCCCATGATTCAATTTCTGTCCATTTAGGGAAAATGGAGACCGTCGAAGTGAGAATTCCAGGTTGGATTCTGAAATGAAATACTTTCATCCCAACTGTCAGCTGGTATCGCGGTTGTTTACTCCCGTGCCTTGCGTAATCCCCGAGGCCGTATGACACCATCAGCATGCATTGTGTGCCAGCTCAGGCTCTACCAATCTCCCCGCAGCATTAGGGAGAAAGCAGATCATATGCATAGCGAGTGAGATGCTCTCAGCGTTAGATGCATTAGCTGAAGGGATGCTGTCTGTACTGACCATTCAGCTGAGCTTCGAGCTCCTCCTGGACTCTTGATACCTATTGACTATTGACTGGTTTGAGTGGGGTGCTGTTCTCCTCGTGCCCTGACTTGGCCCTTTATCCCTTCAAGATTGTGCTTCTGAAAGGAGATACTGCTCTACTCTTCTTTCGACAGATGTTTCTGCATTGGCATCAACATGGGAAGATCTCTCTAAGCCTTGTTCACGTTTGGAGGTGTTCTGTGCATCCACTGACCTAGGAGATCTTTGTGAGCTTTGTTCATACTTGGAAATAGCATGGACATTTACTGAACTTCATTTTGGAATCAATTGTGTGCTCTCTTCTGAGCTGGACTATTCTTCATAGCTTCAGAAAAAGAAGATATCTAGACCTTGTTCACATTTGAAGATATTCTCCATATATCAGATAATTTTGCTTAGGAATATACTTGTGCTTTTTTCTCAGCTGGACTTCCCATATGGCATCAAATTGAAATATCTATATAAGCTCTGTTCACATTCAGAGATAATCTGCATATCCATGCATCCAATGACTTCTGCATTTAATTTGATTCATGCTCTTTTCTGAGCCAGATTGTTCCTCATGGGATCTGAATTGAAATGTTTATCTACGCCTTGTTCACATTTTGAGTTAAACTGAACACGTGAACCACGCTTTTGACTTTAGCAGTACTGTCGTATGAACGTGATTCTTTTCTTAATAGCATCTGAATGGGAATCTGAATTCATGCTGTGTTCACATTTGGAGGTTATTCTGAATACCCAATGAACTTGGCTTTGGATATAACGTTTGCCCTTCTGTGAGGAGACAGAAAGTAGAAGAAATTCATGAGTAATTTCAAGGGGTTAGCAAGCATCGAGACCTGGAAGTGAGGAATCTTTGAATCCTTGGCACTCTTGGGGTGCGTTCCCACATTTCTTCAATATCTCCAAAGAAAGCTTGCATAAAGTATCGAGTCGTTGTGAAGCTCTTGTCATAGAAATCTTTCAAGGAGGAATTTCCCTCATCCTTTCATTCATTTTGAGGGTTTACATCAAATATACTTGTGAAACTGGTACTCCAAGATCACAAGTTTTGAATCTGTTGTCGAAGGAACCTTTCCTCAATATCTTTAAAGAAAGCTTGGCGAAAGAGTCTTTGTTGACACTTTTGTCATAGAAATCTTTCAAAGAGGAATTCCCCTTTAATATCCCTTCATTAATTTTGATAGTGTTCTTCAACTATACTTGTGAAACTGGTACTCCAAGATCACAAGTTTTGATTCTGTTGTCCAGGGACTTGCACCGATAAGGAATGACTTCTCAGGAGTTCCCTGTTGCATTTATTGTGACTTATGTGAAGTGAGCCACATTATTTTCAGCTGAATCATCACATGAATGTGAATGAGGTGTGGAGAAAGAAAAGAACATGAATGTAGTTTAAAGTGCATACAATGCTTTTTCCTGTATTTCATAGACCTTCATAGATTTTCTGGATTGTGTATTTGCAAAGTCACTGACTGCACCAGTTACCTTGATATTTCGCTACTGCAAACATGGTATGAATGTGCTATTGTTGAACTTTTTCTTGACAATGACGAACTACAGACACACCTACTAAATATTGTGAGTGCTTGGAAAACCCCATTTTCTGCTTCTTCATACCTGATTTGTGTCATTATTGGCAGGGTGGCTTATATTCGTTACCAACGCTTACATTGAGTCAATACTTAGCGAGGTCATATTCACACGCTGAGCAGAATCTAGGGGACTTGATTCTGTTGTAGAAGTGAACTGACACATACTGTCCTCATCTTCTACACCTCTGCATTCAGATTCAGACTGCCATATGCTTTGCTGGACTTGGGTTTGGCTTTTGTGAAAACCTGAACATCCAGACGGTGTCTGTTGGATTCATCAGTTCACCTTTGCATTCACACGCCGCCGTGCATTGCTGCTGGACTTGCGTTGGCTTTTCAGTAACCAACTTGTCATCACCGAAGCATAGCAAATTGGATCTTTAGAGAGGTTATACAATATCTGTTAGCATCATTAGTACACCTTCGCTTCAGACTCCATTCGCTTTGCTCAACTTGCTTGCACCCATGCACTCCAGTAAAGATCTGACTGTGTCGTGGGCTATAAAATGTCAGATTTCATTATTCTTCACCTTATGCATTCAGACTGGACAGGCTTTGCTCGATTTACTCTGGCATTTCTTTAATCGTGAAACGTGAGAAAACATGTCATCACAGATGCGCCCTCGCTAGGATTTCGAGGACTAGACTAGATCTTGGACCAGTTTCACAAAGCCTTTTTTCAATGACAAATGACAAAAATCAGTGATAAATCTGCTGATAACCAAATAGAAGCAAGGATTTCAGTAGCTTATAACAAAAACTGTAATTTGTCACTGATGACATGTTTTGTGAAACACCTCCCTGGATTGTATCTCTCTGTATCGCTCAGTAACACATATAATAACAAGCTAAATTTCTGTGTAACGTTCACCCTGCATTCGTTAGGAAGTGCAATACTCCAGAGAGTTGACACAACGTGGATTCAGAAAATCATATCCGACAATGTTGTCATGTTGCCAGAATATTATTAGAGAAAGACAAAAGACAAATGACATACATAATTATTCTTATACAAGTTTTTTTCTTTGTCTTAATACCAAAGACATGCCAGTGCTGAAATTATGGAGTAAGCGTCCATTGTGTTATACTGGATTCAGTGGATTGTCAGTTTAATGCATTGTGGAATAATTTGGAATGTACTCCTTTGGACCCCTTAATGTGGATAATTAACAAGCATGCTGTGGTATTCCGGAGCTGCGTTTGAAACATAGTGGTGGCTGCTGTACAGGCTTGCAAGGAATAAGCAATTCCTTTTCCATTTACTTGACATCATATCATATTCTTGACTACGCCATTGTACGACTGACTTTTGCCATTACCTTTCACAACCATGGCGTTTTCTCATCGCAAGAAGAAAACTAAAAAGAACAAGGAGACTGAAAGCCCATCTGAGGATGAAGCTCAAGTATGTATTCTTATGGTCCATTTGTTGAAAATGTTTTTGTGAAACTTTGACAGGTACATTGTAGGATTAACCATTGTCTAAACCTAGGGAAAGATGACCAACAAAATATGTAAAATAGAATTAGTCAAATGACAAACCAAGATGAGGTTGGGGATGGTATAGTTTTACTAAGGGTGATCTGTGTATTGGGGTTTAGTTGTTTTATTATCAAGCCCATTTTGGGGGACTTACGTGTTAGAATTTATTATTGTATTTGATTGTTTTGATTTCAATTAGAGATTATTTGAGTCAATACATTTATGCGAAAAAAACAATGTGTATACAAAATGTATCTATTTTTTTATTTGGTGAGCAGTTGACTTTCTCATTTTGAAAAGTTGAAACCGATAAGGAAAATGATATTGGCTGATTGTGAGAGGAGTAATTAGCCAGAGTTGTCTTTAGTAACTTGTTTGGACTCTTAAGTGAGTAAATATTACGATATTGTCCTCTTGAAAATCCTACGGAAGACACCCTGGCGATGATAGTGCAGAGCAGTCTCTGTAACAAGGAAAAAAAAAACAACCCAGTCCATAATGAAATGTTGATGTAAGGTCTTCCTCGAAAGCCCTCCTCTCCAATATAGCAACATTTAAATCTCCTAGGCACGTTGACATCCTCCCTTCATACCATGTGTTTCATCCGGAAATTGAAACAGCAAAAATAACAGGGTTTAGGAGAAGCCCCCTCGGCCACGGAGTTGATATGTTGCCAGTGTCCTCTGATCTTCCCTACTAACTCACAGACTTTTTAGCCTAGCTTGCAGACACGGTGATATGTTAACTTTTCAGTTCAGCCATGTTGGACCAACTCTAGAATATGTACACTAAACTAAATCTAATGATGGTAGATCTAGCCTAGACTCTATATCGATGTAGAGTCTATGCTAGATTTACCATTTACTACCGACAACAAGAAAACTAAAACAAAAAAGGTGTTTCTATCTAGCTTCCTAGTCTTACCCCCCTCCCCACTCTTTCCCCTGATTGTCATCGTCATTAACTTAGGGCCTTGCTCAAGTTACTTCTTATTTTGTTGCTTCGTCACAACGAAGGCTGCATCCGCAGACTCTGTAAATTCATCGAAGGTTGATCAGCTTCAAGAGATCAACATTGGAATAACTACTGGAAAGGAATCTTGATTGGGATAGTGATACTGTACCTATAAAAAAAAATTACCAGATAATGCTGGCTTGATCCCTTAATGCAGATATTTCGTACTTCTAGGATAAAAAAATATTCTGACTTTTTGGAATTAGATCGAAATAAGAGATTCTTTAGATTTATAAAACAAATGCTTTATAAATCAAACTCAAATATTGCATTAATTTGTTACACCTCGATTTACTGCAACTCACATGTTTATGTTTTGTGGTGTTGATGTGGAAGCCTAAACAGAACCCTGGATAGCCAGATCTGTCATTTGAATTCAAGCTATTTATATTAATCTTGGGAACTATTAAATTACCCCTATAAGTCCTTACTGCACAAAGCTAGAAGTGTCTGAAACAGGATTACCATTGATAAATGCCTGTCATAAGACACTACTTACATTATGCTAGTCATCAATCATAATTATTGTTTGGTGTGATGAGATCCAAAAGGGAAGCCTCTTTCAGTCAATATTTATTACAAAATACCCTTCTGGCCGTTAGCAGATTATTAATTAATAACACTCTATAATGTCTTTACAATGGCCCTACATGTAGTTAATACCCTGACCCTATTGTTGTTAATACCCTGACCCTATTGTTGTCCAATAGGCATTTATACCTTTTTGCTTTTTGATTAGAGGTTCTCATATCTGCCGCGGCGACAGTTGCTCTGCACATGTATTTCATCAAAAGTGTAGGGTAAGGGTTAGCATTAGTGTTGCAATTGAGATTTACTTAATAGGTTTTGGGTTCAGGTGTACTATTGGGTCTGTTGTATAAAGTCAGGAATTTAGTTGGTATAAGAAAAATGATGGGAAGCAATCATCGCAGGAGCAGTTGTTGTACAACCCTTTTTGTACTCTGATAAGCATTGATACAGCTTTGGTTACATTTTGCAAGTGAATGGTAAAATGGCTCTAAACATTCAACTATTGTTTGGTTGTCTTGCATAAACATTGTAAAATGGGCTACACATTAACATTTTTTTGTTGTATCTTGCAAGTAAACAGTCGAATGTATCTACATGTACATGTAGACATCAATTTCTTTCTTTTTTGCAGGTGGATGGTACAATGGCTCTAAACATTGATAGTTTTTCAATCTTGCATGTAAAATGACTATACGGCGCAGTTTTCAATTACAAGATCGAGCACGCAATGTTTATTTACTGGGTGCAAGCCAAAATCTTTTCCTAGGAAACCCAACATTTAAAACTATTGTCCTAATAACGGACTTATGAATATTGATATGTCAGAATGAACATGGTCGGAGAGCAGAGGTATTTGTTTCCAGTTCATCATGACCATGCCATGGCCCAGTGATGGACTGGTGGTAGAGTCGCTGCCCGGCAAGCAGTAGATGGCAGGTTCAAATCCTGCCATTCACAAGATTTTTTCTGACTTGTTTTTAATCACAAGATCAAGCAAACAATCTTTTATACGCGTGTTGCAAGCCAGATAATTTCTTTTCAACAATTTAAACTCCTCCTAATAAATCCAAGATTAAAATGATATTTGTCTCTAAATGTTGCTATCTTTTTTGTTGTATCTTGCAGGTAAACGGTACCTTGGTGACATCGTCCAACCATGTGGAGGTTGTTAAAATGATCAAATGTGAGTATTTATTATTCTTAATTATAATAATAACAGCCAGTTATATCGTTCTCACATCTTGTCGCACAGTGATGCTTATGGGGCTTAGACATCATTGAAATCACTGTCATCATTTTTTTAAAGAAAGAAAAAATGTCCAAGAGCAGAGAGAGCTTTAAGCACTACAGAGCTTTGGATGACTAGAATAGATCTCCGGAGAGAGGGATTGGGGGAAAGGGAGGGAGAGAAAAAGAGAGGGAAAAGGGGGAAAAGGGAGGGATAGAAAAAGAGGGGGAAAAGGGAGGGAGAGAAAAAGGGAGAGAAAAAGAGAGGGAAAAGGGAGGCGAGAAAAAAAGGGAAAAAACAGAAGGGAGGGCGAGAAAAAGAGAGAGAAAATGGAGGGGGAATGGGGAGGAGAAGGGGAAGGGGGGGGGGTAATGCACTTTTTGTTTCTTATTCACACCACATGTATAACACTCGGATTCATGTACTCTTTTGGCAGCATACCAGTGTAGTAGCTCCATTCAATTGACTTTCCTTTCCTTTGTAATACAGCTGGTTCGTTTGTAGCTTTAACATTACTTGGTAAACCGCCTGGACCTCCCACCTCACCCCCATCCGGCCCTACCCTGGGTATAAACCGGCATGCATCATCAAGACAAACAGTAACCTCACCTCAGCCCACTAATGTAAGTATACGTTGTATTATGATGCAGTATGAAAGTGAGTTCATTGTTTACAGAATTATAGTCTGAAGCTGCATACAAAGTTTTACTAAAATAATAATGATAATAAAAAATACTGGGTTTTTGTGTAGCGCTCATGTCTGTCAGACTTGACACTTCTGGCGCTCCACAATTTTGACCCTGGTTTTAGCATGGCTGCTATTAAAGTACTCAAGCATTTCAAGGAAATCATTCCTGCCAGGTTCCTATTTACATCACCTGGGTAGAGTTTGGCAAATGTAGATTAATGTCTTGCCATATGACATTACAAACAGCAGACCTTGTAATCCACAGCCTGGTGACGTATCTACTGAACCCCAACACCTTTACATGCCCTTATATAGGAAGGTTGTATTCCATTTCGCTAGTTTGTTCAGAAGACGCAATTTCATTATATTTTGCATTTATCATATTGTAAGATCATTGTTGAATATGGAGTTAAGGCTCTCTTAATTTGTGATGACAGGCAAGTATCGAAAAAGTTATACGAGTGAGACATTTCATCACAGAGTGCCTAAATGTTATACATGTATCTGAACTTGGATAAAATTGATTGCATGCTGTTTTTCCAATAATCCATATGACACATTCACATGCCACTGTATATGAATCATACATACAAACATTTGTATCCACATTGCCTTTGTTGAAGTCATGAATCACATGAAATTATCTTCCATTGTTTTATGACACAACTCATTATTATTGCAGTGTGTCAATGTGTAAATGATGAGTTATGGTCGCTGGTGTTGTTGCATACAGGCTCATATTTTGTTCTGAAGGGCAGGAGAGAGAGGGAGAGAGAGAGAGAGGGAGGGGGATGAGGGAGGGAGGGGTAGGGGGATGAGGGAGGGAGTGGTACAAGAGAGGAGGGGTAGAAGAGAGAAAGAGAAATAGAGATAGTGAGAGAGAGAGAGATGGATAGATAGATAGATAGATAGATAGATAGATAGATAGATAGATAAATAGAAGGTAGGGAAGGAAGAAGAATGAACAAGCATTATAGAAGGAGGGTATAAAAATATAATGAAACATAACATCTATATTTACTATTCAGAAAGATATATCATTGTCATAATATTGTGTCATTTAAATGTTTTGCTTTCGATTAGGAACTTATCTGATGCATCAATTAGTTTGAAGTGACATTGATATACTCTCACATTAAAGAAAAATTGTACTCATCCCTTTATTAATGAGACTATTATGGATGATGAAGACTGGTTTGTTTAGATTGTAGTAAAATACGTTTCATTTACAGATAATGGTGTTTCAGTTCCTGTTCAAAACCCATCCTCCAAATTATAAGCTCATGAAGATATTTTCTATTTCACCGCAGTTCGACTTACATTTATAATTACTTTAGACCGTCCCACCCTGGCAATGATGAACCCTCTAAAATATTAGAAAGTCAGGGCAAGTTTGAAGTGGCTGTCATGAAGTTCAAAAATCATTCTATTGAAAGTTGGGTTATATAATGCTACTGAAATTCTAGGTATTAACATAAAGATGATATGATAGGGTTATGATGTTGTGTTTGAGTTTGTGTTTGACTCTGAATTTTTTTTCTTTTTGTTGGAAGAACAAATTCCTGATTGTTCTTCAGTGCATGAGTCATTCCTTACCGATTTATGTGAAGAAATCATGCATGTTTGTATACTGTATCATCTCTTTATATCTTCATACCATGACCACTATCAAACCCATCCACGACATTTAAACGACCTCTGCAGCCCTCTAAGGGTACAGTCTTCAACTTGTTTTCCAACCGCACACGGTCCTACAACATCCAACAACACCACGAGGTCAGTGCCACGTCGTACGACGACCTTTGCGAGTGCCCTCTCTGCTCCTCCTCCTCTATCTCAGCGGGGCTGGTGGGGAAATACGCACAAGTTTGCACTGCGGCAGGACTAAAGAGGGAGCCCTCCTTTCATGGCCATTCTCGCTGGACCGCTCAGGTTGAACATTCGCACCATAGCAACCATATAATAAACAAAAGCTGCCCCGGCCTCCTCATTTCCTCCAAAGAAGAATAACTTGCATGTTTACTCAAAACCTATGCCTTTCCCTCAATATAATCAACATTTTATCCATTATTTGTTAAACTTTTCTAACTCTCTTCAACTTTTCTCCTCTGTTTCCCTCTTCCTTCACTTCTTTTCATCTTTTTCAATCTTTTTATCTTTCTTAACTTATTTTACTTCAATTATTTTACAATTATATCATCTAGCAGCCTCCAGTGTGTAACAATTCAAAGGAGATCCGCCCTTGCCTGCATGAATGTGCTAGTTGTAGAAATAAAATAAAAAACATTAAAATGAGTATATATCGTCTGTTTGGAGCCAGAAGGGCATTCAATCTTAATAGCCTGCTGACTTTAAACAGATGATACTTACTTTGCAGGTGTGTATACATTTGTATATCAATGTTTCTAATGCCGTAGAAATCTAGGAAAAAACGTTATATACTCATACATTTCTAGCAGTTGAGCTAAAAGTTGACTGTGCACAAAATTACCTGTAGAAGAAGCGTAGTTATCTTTCAATTACTATTTTATATACTCATTTAACCTGACTGTATGAATGTATTATCTAAAAGCTCAATATTTTTGCTCAATTATCAATTGGTGTCCATGTACATAGCAGAGAAAGTGAAGTTGTAAGCACTTGAATAGTTATGACTTGTTCACAAGCATCATACATTTAAATTATCCATAATCTTTTGATGCGTTTCTGAATTTTTTTACTCGCACAATAAACAAAGTATCAATGTGAATCTCATCTACAGCTTTGGATTCATGTACAACAAAAAATAAATGGTTTCGCACATCTTTATTTTGAAGCTGTGATTAAAAATACTGTTTAACTTTGGAAATCTCACCCCCCCCCCCTTCCATCAATCTCATAAAAACTACAAATACAAAAGAAGGCCTCTATAATTTCACATTCCTGGGAATCACTTTATTTTTTCTCTCAAATAAAGTCCAAAAAGAGCACTTTTGATAAAGAATGAAAGGAAACAAACAAATCAAAAAGGAAATTTTCCTCAAGACTTGTATGAGTAGCTTAAGTGAGCTACAGTATGTTTTCATAATGAAAACACTATCAACCAACCTAACCAACCTAGCGATCCCCAAGCAAGCAAAGTGTTATTCTTGAGCCATTCATCAATCATGCCCCTTATCACAGTCCCACTAAGATTGTTTCGCGTGATGCTCTTGAACCCGAGAGGATTGGTCTGTAGCAACCGCTGCTCCTTATAGAAATAAACTTCAGCGGCCTTAACGATCGCTCCAAGTCTTTAAGTAAACCGAAAGAAAGGCAGCTAACATTGGTAATTCATCACAATATGTTTCCAGAGTGATGAGTGGTGTATAGCACAAAGATTTCTTTTCATCCATCATCTTGGAGGCCGTAAAGTAGAGCCATATTGTGAAACCTTGCACCGCTATGTGCATGAAACTTTTGCTATTTCCAGAAGTTGTTAAATCAGCAAATATTTCATGCCACAAAGTGATTGAATTGTACAACGTTGATTTTTTTGTGAAATGTGCAACAGTTTATCACTTGACAGAAGTTGGGGATTATAAATTTGCACCTTAAATTGGGTATAGCGACTCCTAAGATTCAGTTGCTGAGTAAGATTCTTTTCAACTTGCATGTGTACTATTGATGAAGCATAATGAGGAGATTTGTATTCACACATAAGGTCTGTGATTAAGAATATCATTATTTACATTTACCCAACTAATGCTTGATTATTCTCTTTCACAGCTAATATTTGAATTATTTTCATAGGTCTGAGACATCAAAGCTGGTAGAATGGAACAAAAGATTCTCATCTTTTATCAGATATTTCATTTTACTTCTTATTTCTGTTTTTTGCTCCTAGTTAATACTTTGTATTCCCATGATTGTACATACTTGTAGATGGGTCTTCGCAGATCATCAGGCAACATCCATCACGAAGCGTCTTGCGACTGTAACCGTTGCAGGAGTATAACCCAACCACAGGGCAGCCAAACTCCGGTCCCCTCTCTTCGCATGCAGCGAAATATTCTCTCGGCCCGCACGCACAGAACGGTAACCTTTGACTTGTTAATAGCTGATGCTTGGACTGCTTGGAGGAGACTAATTGACCTGTGAACCGAGGGGTTGATAGTATGACTGCTCGAGTTGAGACTAGTTGCTTTGCTGCCAGTGAAAAGCTCTTGTACACCTTCACACGTTCATTAAGAGATTAATCGTGCGGGAGTCGTTCATATGAAAGTCAAGGCTGACTTAAAGACACTAATATCTTTCATTTACGTAATTCAATTCAACTTTATTTCATTCAGTTAAAAATAAAACTTTGCATATAACAATCAGCTATATATATAAACATATAATACACATTAAGAAAATAATGGAATCCTTATATAAAGTTTGATCCCTAAAATAAAAGTATGAAATATATTCTTTAATAAAAATTATACAATACACAAATCGATGACATCAAACGTAATGATAGTGGGGACAAGTTAAGACTGAAATACGCGATTCAAATATACTAGTTGCTGAGATCCAGAAGGGCATTAATTTGTATCTGCTTTTAACATGGAATTTACGCCTTTCTAGTTTTCAACACATGATACTGTGGGCAGGTCATCATGTTTGGGGTGCACATGATTTGTGAGGGCATAAACATTAATATCATGCCAGTTGTTTCATTTCCTAATCATTTTTTCTTCATTCACCAGGATATCGGGGCTTTGTCATCATCATGGTGCAGAACAATTGATTTAATTTTCTTTTAATTTGCAGGTCATATCTGTTGCCGAAAAATCTGATACGACATTGATGCATTAAACATTGAAATTTGTTTGTTTGTTTTCTGAAACATCCAATATCATTTACATTGGTGCATTTAACATCGAAGTATCGTCTGTTTGGAG